>JAKEYF010000354.1:0-57974 GCA_021527775.1 Lactarius sanguifluus | reverse complement strand
CGGCGCATGTGATTGTGTACGATAACGGATCGGATCATGGCTCGGAATGTGACTCATACTAGGATAGTCGTACTAGGGTTCACGGTACTTACGCTATTGGCTAGTACAGATCGGAGCGGCGCTTGAAAGCCCGCGCGTAACTGTATAAGTAGAGAGCTGCGAAGACCAAGAACAGCATCTTGGTCTTCTTCCAATACCACTATCAGTTCTTCGCTCTATAGGGATCTCCCCCTTTAAGTGAGTCGTCCAGCATACCCCCGAGACCAAGGGGTCCCCTGTGACTTATCCCAACGTTCCCTTCGTGGACAGTGGACTATCCCCTCGACGCTACCTGTCACCAAGTCTTCTTATATCTCAACGAACGCGTGGCGTCCCACTATTGCACTCTCTACATCATCGACCACGACACTTGGGACGAGCTTGAGATATCCGACACTCTCCCCATCGGCGTACAACAAGGAGACAATCTCCATGTGTATCGAGGACTAGGAGGAGAGTTATTCCCGCACCCTCAGTTTTACCCGCAGAGCAGAGTCAATCGCCTCTTCTACCCTCTCGTTAGATTCGCCACACCCCGAGAAGCCTAAGTCAGGCAAACATCGGTGGTAGACGTAACAGCTTGGATAGCGACAGTGACAAAAGTGTCCCAGCACATAGTGATGAACATGTTTCAAAGAGACGTCGGCAACATGATGCAATGGTATGTTACTTGAACCAATGTTCCCTTACCAGTTTGTTGTCGACTACTCGTACCATCTGTTCATCGATTACATACAAATAGGATGAGATTTCTTTGTCCCCACACCAGAGTGACTCCCTTGCACCTCCTCACCATAGTTTTGAGTATGATCAACAGCCCGGTGATCCGAATGACACAGACATGAGCCACCAGCAATCCCATACCACTCCTGACTTGGCCCAGGCTCTAAGACATCCACACCAAGAGGAAGGCCTGGGGGACAACAATCCTGAGGACCCAGGGTATTTCAATCCTGGCAGCCTCGATGAGCACGAACAGAGAGAAGCAGCACAAGCAGCCAAGTTGCACGCAGCTCTTCATGCGCTCAGTCAACCTGAACAGCCATCCACTGGTAGTGCCGATGAAGAGACAGGCAAACTGCCAGCTGTGGTATCCCATATTGACAGTATCAAAGTATCTCAGGACTTCATCAAAGAGATACGTGCTGCGACTCTCGACAACGGAAATCTGGATGGTGATCTCATTGATCGCCTTCGTAACCCTTGTGAACAGCCAGCAGATATTTCTGATCCTGATATCTGGCTCTCTCTCGACCTCTTTCTGGCTGTCACCAATGCATCTGAGGATACATACAAGTCATGTCGTGATGCCATTCTGCGCCGATACCCTGAGTCCAGTGTTCTCTCATACCACTCTGTGAAAAAGCTTGTTGCCGAAATATCTGGAGTTGTCGCAGTCTACGATGACATGTGCATAAATTCGTGCCATGCATTTACAGGGCCTTTCTCACAGTGCGAGTCCTGCAAAATATGTGGCGAGGCTCGATATGATGCGACTCATTTGGCGTTGACACACAGAAAGGTCCCACGACAACAATTCTGTATGATGACATCTTGAGCGGCAGCGAGATGCAAGATCTTGCTGAACGTATCAACCTTACCGCTTACGATACTGTTGTTTCGTCTTCTCTTGACGGAGTGCAACTGTACCAGAACAAGAAATCCGACACATGGATCTCAATTTGGGTCCTGCATAACTTTTCCCCGATTCAGCGATACCGGAAGGGCCATGTATTTCCAGGCACTATTATCCCCGGGCCCAACAAACCAAAAATCATTGATTTGTACCTCTTTAGAGGCATCCATCACCTTTCTGCACTCCAACGCGAGAACAATGGGGCCGGAATTCATATGTGGGATGCAATAGTAGACACGGTCATCCAATCAAGAATTATTTTCTCTCTGGCAACAGCAGATGCACTCGGGATGACTGAGGTTGACAGACGCGTTGGTCACCACAGTGAACATGGCTGCCGACTTGGCTGTCCAATGAAGGGTCATCACAAGCCCCACACTGGACATTACTTTGCAGTGCATCTGAAGCCAAATAGTTACACTGTTCGGGACTGCAACCATCCTGATATTGACATACGCAATCTTGGCACCCTCTCACCGGCTGACTATCAACAGAAGCTTTCCAAACTGATCTCTTCGATCGACCAAATTGATTACGAGAGAAACCGCAAAGAGACGGGAATAAGCAAACCAAGTATCCTTAGTGGGCTTTCCGAGGACCTCATGTTTCCTTTACCACGTTGCTTTGCTTTGGACCTCATGCACCTCCTCTTTCTCAATCTAGGCGAACTATTAGTGATTTGAGGTCCGGTCCAGTCTTTTGCACCAGATGTTGTGCAACCGGACCAGGACCGGTTGCCACAAATAGGAATTTTGCAAAGACCGGACCGAGACCACAGCCAACCAGTCTATGTCGGTCCGGTCGCAGCAAAATATCCGGTTTCAACCAGTCTTTCCAGAGACCGGTCGACAACCAGTCTCAACTGGTCTTTCATGGTTGCAACCAGTTCTGACTAACTATTATAGGGACTCGAGTGCTTTGGTGAGGCGAAAACCAAGCCACCATCGCTGATTCATCATTGGACGACAACTTCTGCCGCGCGGCCTTGACTGTTACTCGACATTTCTAGCTATGTACTTTTTTCTTCATCCTTGTAACTGAATGTTTTTTTCTTCTTCTCTAGATTGTTTTCGATGCTGCCTCAACCTCACCACGTACAAGCCTGTTCGGTGTGCAAGCATGGCGCCACGACACCGACAGCAACCGGCCCAGCGCAACAGCGACACGGCCCCATTGCGCTACGATGGCAACATGGCCCCGTTGCGCTATGACGGCGACTCGGCCCCATTGCACTACGACGGCGACTCGGTGCCATGGTGCTGCGACAGCGACACGGTGCCATGGCGCTGCGACAGCGACTCGGCCCCGTTGCGCTACAATGGCGACATGGCACTGTTGCTCTGCAACAGCGACCCGGCCCCGTTGCGCTAAGACGGTGACTCTGCGCCAGAACCATACGACTCCGACTTGGTGCTGCGGCGCTATGACACCGATGCGGTGCCACAGCAACATGGTTGCGCTATGACGATGACTCGGCCCCGTTGCACTACGACGGTGACACGGTGCCATGGCGCTGCGACAGTGACGCGGTGCCGTGGCGCTGCAACAGCGACACAGTGCCATGGCACTGCAACAGCGACACAGTGCCATGGTGCTGCGACAGCGACTCGGCGCCATTGTGCTATGACGGTGACACAGCACTGTTGCTCTGCAACAGTGACCCGGCACCGTTGCACTACGACGGCGACTCAGTGCCAGAACCCTACGACTCCGACTTGGCGCTGCGGCGCTACGACACCGATGTGGTGCCGCAGCAACATGGTGCTGCGGCACTACGACACCGACGTGGCGCCGAAGCAACACGGTGCTGCGGTGCTACGACACCGACACAGCGCCGAAACAACAACGATGCTGCGGCACTACGACACCGATGCAGCGCCGACCACAAGGGCAGCTAGGCGAGGTCAACGGTGACGACGAAAAGTTGTAGCTAGTAGTTTTACAGAGTACACTGTATTAGATACATAGATAATGGTATCTGGATTTTTTAAGTCGGTTGCTGTAAAGACCGGTCTCAACCGGTCTTTACTCGGTTGCAGGAATGCTCACAAAAACAAGCAACCACAACCAGACTGGGTCCCGAAGTCGTGCAACCACAACCGGTGGTCCGGTTGCACATCGGTCCGGTCCGGTCGGGTCCTGGTCTTTTTCCGGTCCTATGGACTGGACCTTAAAAACACTACGAACTATTGATACCACTTTGGCAAGGAACCTTGAAATGTGACCCAGCTGACGATCAATCGACCTGGGACTGGGCAACGCTGACCGGAGATGTGTGGCCGACTCACGGCCAACTAGTGGCCAACGCAACGCCCTTCTTCCCATCCTCATTCCACCGCCCTCCACACAATCCTGCAGAGAAGATATCCAGTGGATACAAGGCTACAGAATACTACCTCTATCTCTTTGGGCTGGGACCTGGATTGTTCCGCACGGTGCTTCCTCGCAAATATTGGAAGAACTTTTGTAAGCTTGTGTGTGGTGCCCGAATACTCACACAACAGTGCATCACTGGTGCACAGCTTCAAGAGGCTCATTCACACCTTGTCCAGTTCGTGGAGGAGTATGAGAATATATACTATCAGCGACGGGCTGATCGTCTTCACTTCTGCCGACCTTGCATCCATACCCTCCTCCATACATGTGATGAAGTCACGCGAGTAGGGCCAGGTGCATATTATACTCAATTTACGATGGAGCGTACAATTGGGGACCTCGGCAAGGAAATCTGACAGCCTTCTAATCCTTTCGCAAATCTCGCTCAGCGTGCTCTTTGACGGTCACAAGTCAACGCACTTAAGAATATATATCCGGAATTGGATCCGGCGGCAATGCCGCTTCTGCCTAGGTTCTCCCACAATCTTGGAGAGGGGCGTGTCTTGTTGCGACCAAGGGACAGGTTTGCTACAAGTATCTCTGGGCCAGGAGGGAATGTACTTTTCCGATTAGTCAACACCTCGAAGATTAGGCGATGGGGTAGACTTTGTCTGCCCAATGGACAAGTCGCACGAAGTCTCTGGTGTGAGAGTAAACGAGCGTGCAGTAAGGTACGGGTGACTCGAAACGTCAAGGTATGTCCTACGTCTGGGATAATCTATTCCTCTCAGCTCAAAATACACAAAGATAGAATTGAATGGGCAAATTGAATATGCCGAAGTCCAATTTTATTTCCTTCATTTCACCAGCGACAACCCAGAAGACGTGCCTCTTCCCTATGCTCTGGTTTCCATATATTCACACCCAGTCCGAGAAATGCTTCTCAAGTCTTCGTATACCTTATGGGCGTGTCAGTATCGTGGGTGACAATGACCTTCGAGTTATTGATCTGTCGAGCATCATGGCATGTGTCTCGATGCAGCCATTACCCCCCATTGCCAACTGATTCCAAAAGTGGGCTTTGGTTTGTTGTAGAGAAGTCGGGATTGGAGGACGCCAAGCTGACTGGTTCTGAGGAGACCTTGGACGGTGAACAGGGTCATGGTGGCGAAGCTAGTACAGTGCTGGATTAGTTTACTTCTGAAACTGAGAGGGTTCCACCCAAGTCAGGTGCAAGACTGGGACCCGAATGTGAGCGAGTTTGCAAGATGCCAGTTGTGTCGAACAACTGGATTGAGGTGCAAGCAAGTTCGACTTGCGAGCTTCTGTGTGCCATTTGAATAGGTTGAACCTCAATAAATCACAAATAAGGGGGAGGGAAGTACGGTGTTCTGTATTCAGCACAGAGGTAGGTCAGGAGAATCTGGAATCCAGTAGCTACGTTGGAGTGCCGAGATCGACATGTGGGGATTGACATGTGGGGGAATTCCCTTTTTGGAAGGTGCATCATGCAGCTGACATCACATGAATGAGCAGAGGACGTGACACGAACACAGAAGTCAAGTTACTCCCACTTTCCTCTCATCCACAGTGAGTGGCCTAAATGGCCAGTATTCCGACTCTTTCTTCAATGACGAATACAACCATTCATATGGGAATAGTAGTCAGTTTGACCGCATGCTCTCAAACCCTCCTCAACATGATGTATGTCTCATCTAGTAATCAATTGTATGCATCGTATTGATTTAAATTTCAGCCAATTTCTTCTCTTTCTGGGCCATTCTCGAGTTCTGTGTCCAAAGCGATCACCTGTGCCTCTCACGAAGTTTTGATCCAATGTGGCAACACTGCATACACGTCCGTGCACACTCAATTTCTCCAAGCAAAGTGTCAACTGGAGGCAGAAAGGCACGTCGTTATATATTTTTACCTGCATATAAGCTGAATATTTTTCCATCAGAAATACCACTGCACGCCTCCAGGATATCATCAACACCCTCGCAACTTCTCATACTATGCCCGCAACACCTCAAAATATCGCAAGAGATGCAAAACCCGAGACACTTGACATCGCTGATGCACCAGAAATGCTCGAAGAGGATGACTATCCAGACGTCCCATTTTGGCACGAGTCAGATTGGGCAGACTACTGTGAATGGCAGAAGTATCGTGGGAATTCCGTTCACAAACTGGGGTTCCGGCCCTTACCAACAAGGATGGCGATCCCGTTGTGGAGTCTCGTGTCAAGGATTTTATGACCTACACAAAGCAATCCTGGAACGAACTCTACCGTCACCGTCTTGACCCCCCTTCTTGGACAAAGAAGACCCTGCCAGCATCGACTTTTTTCGCACATGAGATGAAGGTAGAATTCTCAGAGTTTCATTACTGTGACGGCAACTGGAAGGCGGAGCGGTTTGCAATCATCAAGTATCCGGATTGGTGCCAGGATGTTCGAGAGTCAGGGTGCCTTACTCCTGCACTCCTCTCATTTTCTTTTCCCTATCCAAGTCACTAATATGTCCAAGGTATTCGGCCTTCCAAGCACAAGACTAACGAAGACAACGGAAAGAAAGAAGATCGCAAGCGGAAGAAGGTGAAGACAAAGGCAGCTGCACCCCCACCTGGCGTACAGGTGATTGACTTGGACAACGTCCCTCCAGCTGGATCCACGCCCACCCATCCGACCCCACCTGCCACTAGCATTCCCGCTACAATCCCGCAATGTGCTTCGCCCGCACTGACCAAACCAGTGCCACTGCATCCTCCAACTCCACCCAGTATCGTACCTATGCTGACCAATCTAGCATCACTGTTCCATCCAACACTGCAAGATTGTGGTGCTTCACTTGCGCTCACCAAACCAGTGGCACCACGCCCTTCCACTCCGCAAGATACTTCGTGTAACGCCACCACAGGGGTGTTAAGTACGACGTGTACTTCAGTTAAGTCACGGACGGTAACGGGACAGGAGTAAGTCAGTTACGACTTAGTTCGATGGTGAACAAGTACCACTTGGCCTCCGTGGACACAAGGGTAATAGCAAGAGGGAGCTCAAGCGCAGCGGTGAGCAAAAAAAGGGGGAGTCAAGCGAAAGTGCGACTCAAGGGATCGTTTCGTGAGAATAGACAGCGGTGTGGTATTACACAAGAAGTCAAGTCTACCGTACAAGCTAGGTAGCGTGAGACTTATATACTAGTACACGATGTTTGTCAGGGACAAACATATGGCGCAATCCTAGGATACGGGTCCTAGAGAGCTAACAAAGGGAAAGTATGAAACGAGAACAAGGGAATTCCGCGGGACGACGCGTGGATCAGAAGTTGTCAGCGGATTCTGGAAGTTGCACCATGGGGCGTCGTAACGGTCATGCGCTAGGCGCGAGATAAGAGCCGAGGCGCGAATCGAAGCCCATCGTATCGTAAAAGTACAATGGAAGTCTGATACCGAACACGAGTCACAAAGCACGGAACATCCAAGGGGAAAAAGAGGGGAAAATTGTAACACTTCGCTTTCCAGCACGCTGACCAAACAGTCCGAATCAGCACCACCGTGCCCTCCAACTCGGGAGGGTGCTCCACTTGCGCCGACTGAACCAGCAACACTGCACTCTCCGATTCAGAATCAACTCGACCTGCCAGTTGCTGGAATAGCCCCTGCGACTTCCGCACCTGCACTCGTCTTCCCTACCCAACCATCTTCAGATTCGCCCACCCCACCCAGTGTTTCCCTTGCCTTGGAAGCGACTTCACCACCCCCTGCAAGACCCCACGTCAATACAACTCCCCAGTTGTCGGGGGCAGCTGAGGGATGATCTGGACGACGCCGTGTAAGTTATTCCTTCATCAGAGGTTGGCATATACCGACTGATTTGTTATATTTCTCACAGGTGAACCCATTGTACATCTTTACTTGTGTTCTCAATTGCACAATGGCTAACTACAATTTACAGGGCTGGAATTTCGATCCCCAAACCATCGTTTCAAGTCCCCGCCAAGGAGCTGGATGCCACGTCGTCTTTGGTTGCAATGTCTACCTCAAGAAGTTCGAAGTCCGAAAAGCTCATGGTCGCAGATCCCAGCCTCCTAACAGCACGGTACGAGATCACTGCTGCCATTCATCCACTCTTTGACATTCCCTTCTACTAGGAATCTTTTTGCGTGCGACTACCTTAAAGACCATCCCGTGACAAAGTCCGGCTTCAAAGCTGTGTGGGACAATGTTGACTCTGGAACAAAAAAGGTACGTGCATCTCATGAGATGCCAAAAACACACTGGCTCAGAAGTCACACCAGAAATACGAAGCTCTCAGTAAGGAAAGGAAGTTGGCCGCTCGCGTCGCCTCTGCAGCAACACCCTCGGTGTAAAATGGTGACAACAGCATTTCTTGATCGGTACGTTTACCTTCCTGTTCTCGCAATTCAGAAACTCAACAAGGTTTTCCAGGGACTGCCTTTGTGTGCATCACCTGCACGTCGCCGCGTGGACTTGTTAGTTGAGTGGGTAGATGCGTAGGGTTTCAGATGGGCTCGGATTTGGCTCAGATAGATTCAGATATCGTCGGTAGAATAATGTGTATTTATAAGCGTTTGTACATCTGGAGATTTCAGTACAGTGCAGTTGAACGCAGATGAACGCAGACGAAAACTGAGAACAACTCAGATTTGGCGCGGTGAGACTTGGATATCATCTGAAAAGCGGACAAAATCTGGCATGTACTGGGGTAGTCTGAGTAATCAGATCCGCTCAGATTGACGTGGACAAACTCGGTCTACCTTGGCGCAGGTTTTCACTGGGCTTCAAGCTTCAAGCTTCGAGTTAAATGACTCTTGTTAGTCCAGTGTTGCAACACTTTTGGAGATACATGCATAACTCTACATCAACACATCTGATGTTAACGATTCTTTTACCAATGGAAAGCCTACCCTCTCCACTACAAAATTGTGCCCTTGATCATACATCTTTGTGAGACGCTGATTTGCTTACTTGGGTGGAGGTTTCGTGTGGTGCTGGTGAGAGGCGTGAGGGGATGACTTGCTGGTGCATGACACGAAACGTTAAAACGCTGCTGAGGGAATCATTGGCTATGAATGCATTTGGGAGGATGGCTTCAGGGAGATGTACAGGCATTGTAGATAATTAGACGCTCTAAGACAAGCGAGGCACGAGCGGTGCCTTAGAGCACTGTCTTTGAGTGAGCGGGCGATGCGGCACGTGCACATTCCTCTTTTGCGCGCTGCCACCTGCCCGCCCACCTTTTCAACCAGTCTGAAAAAACCGGATCCTTCATTTTTAATTGCTATTTTCCAAAGCAAAACACGCACCTCCAACAGCGTGAACCACCTCTCTAACCCATCACATCGTAAGCATGCCACGCATACTGAATGATCCCTCCCAGGCTGTGTGCCCCGACTTTGAAGGGAATGACTGGGACTTCCTGAGGCAAACCATGGTCAATGCCCACCCAGGTCCAGACCCACTCACAGAAGAAATGGCCGCTCAGCGGCTGAGAGAGACATGGACGAAGGAAAATGACAACAAGGTAGCCACCTGGAATGAGCAACTACAACAGGACCAGGCCAAGCAGGATGAGCTGGACAGGCTGGCACAAGAAGAAGAAGACGCTCAGCAGGCCTTGCACAACAAAGAGGCCGAGGAGCAACGCAAAGAAACCGAGAAGAAAAGACCAAAAATTGGTTCCTTTGCCAAAGGTAAAGGTGTCAGCAACTGGATTGAGCCCTGCCTGGCCCAGTACGCCCTCAACAAGATCAACAACCTGGAGTACGTTGAACTCGACTACTTCACAGTGCGAGGATGCAAAGACGCTGCGGCCGACTCAAGCAGATCCATCAGTCAGGACACCCTAGGCTTCGCACACTTTGAGGACTCCCTAGCCATTCGCCCCCTGGCCGCCTTGAAAACCTCCAAAAACATCAGGCTGGATGAAGAGCTCACCTGGGACGAGCTAACGGACGCGAAACACACCATGCTGCACTTCATGGCGCGTTCCGGGGTATGGCCTTCCAAGCACATAGAGTCCCTGGTGGCCTTTTACCTCGCCCTCAAGCTGCACCCGAGGAGAACGCAGGACAACGGCAGGAAGGTCCTCACACTCTACCAAAGCCGGGTGAGGCGCGAATGGTTCGACGCCTTCAAACGCGACGAAGGCTTCGACATTGAGATCATCAATGAGTCTTACATGCAAGCCATTGCCGAGGAAGTAATCATCGGAATCCAGGACAGGAAAATCGACCAGGTACGCTTTTACCACCCGTGTAGTGACGACCACAACACTAATTGTCACGATCACGTGACACGTGACAAGTACGGAGTAACAACGGACTAACAGCGTATCAAATGGAGGACTGCCAGCAAGGCATCCATGGAAATACTCATAGAAAATAGTTACGAAAATCACAGTCTGTACGAGTATAAAGAGGGGCTCGTCTTGTAGTTAGATACCTTGTCCTAGCTTTGATAAATCCCAGCCAAGTTCTGCTCAGCCTTGAGTGAAACAGCGCGTCCCGCTCTTCTCTTACATCCTCTAGAGCAAAGTACCTTTGCTCGTCGTCATCACTTCCCGAACCCTTGACCCAACGGTCCAAACGATCCGGCTGGATCGTAAAACAAGCTAGGACCTCCTATATTGACCCTGCGCGGAACATACGGCGTGCAGACACGACACCGACATCGACGGAAACAACGGACACCGCGATTCAAGTACAGACAGTGAATATATTCATGCGTAACTTTAAGACAAAAGCACGGTGGCTAGCCTAAAGCTCCACATCCCGGACGACGATACATCTGTCGAAGTACTAAGACACTGGTCAGAAGATCTTCCAGCACACATTCGAGGACAAGCGTACTGGGTGCACGCTCATCGATTCGGAAGACGACTTGATGCAAGAGAGGGATATCGTATCCATATCCAAGGAGTCGCGTGGTACACCGAATTCATCAACGATTCGTGGTATTTGCTTGAAAAACGCGGCAATGATTTCGTGACTCGAAAATCACTTCACATCTTGCGAAATAACGACATAGGGCTAGGCTGGTGGAATCCAGAAGACGAAGCAAATCCGGAAAGAATACCAACCGCAATAACGACAGAACCGGACACCACGAGAACAGAAGACACAGAAGAGGCCGAAATAGAGCCCGGAAATAGCGAAGACTCTCTCGAAGGACTTGCCGAGGAATTTGAGAAACTCACACCAGTCGACAAATCTACAGTGACAGCGTTTAGCTCCTATGCCCTACCCCAGACCAATACCGCAAGTCACGTACCTCAAATTACCCCATCAGTACCGACCGCAATGACAACCATAAATAACGGATCTCTTAAAGGACAACCCCCGAAGGAATTCACCGGAAATCGAGCCAAAAGCCTCCAATTTCTACGCGAATTCCATCAGTACAGACGTATCAATCGAGATCACGAACTTATGAAGTTGCCATACAGCCGCGTCAGCCTGGCGCTGTCCTACATTAGGGGACCAACCGTGGACGACTGGGCAGACAGAGTCAGCAGAGAACTGGACGAAAGTGTAACCACGCGCGTACCGATATTAACGGAAAAGGACGAGAGCCTATGGACCGCTTTCAAGTCCGGATTCAAACTAACCTGGACAGACACTCTGAGCGAACAAAACGCTCATCAACAACTCACCACTCTCGTCATGAATGCTGATGATATCAATGAATACATCGCAACGTTTGAAAGACTCGTGACCATTGCGAAATGGGACCCAGACGCCAACGGCACTCTAGAATTCTTCAAAAGAGGCCTGAAGAAAGGACTTCTCGTGGCGTGCCTCAAAAGGCCATCTATGCCCAAGAAAATGGTCGATTGGCAAGAAGCAACCAGAGAAGAAGCGCAACGCTATAAGGCCATCGCCACCACCATCACTAACATCAGTGGCGGAAGGATAACGCAACAAGGAAGAGCACAGACGTTACCTACGAAGGTCCCACGCCCTTCACACAACGACCAAATCGTCCCGATGGACGTAGACAACGTACAAATCGGACAAGCAAAACCCGCTTGGCAAACAAAGAGAACTCCCGAAGAGAAACTGAGGTGCCAGAAAGAAGGACGGTGCTTCAGATGCATGGCACAAGGACACATGTCAATGAACTGCCCAAAGAAGAAGCTAAACACGCAACGCGTTAACGCAGTCTCGATTCCTTCCAATACAGAGCCGAAGATTGCGGAAGCCATTTCGCAAAAGGACAAAGCAAAACGAGCAGTTCTGGGGATGACACCCACAGAAAGACAAGAATTCATCACCTCATTACTACTGGAAACGGGAGGCGATGAAGAAGATCTCACTATAAACGCCGTGCAAAGCGTTAGAGAACAATCCGTTACAATCGAAGCTGGCGTGCGTGGAACTAACCAGAAGTTGCTCGTCCTTCTAGACACGGGGGCTAGCGGAAACTTCATTGATCGAAACGCAGCACGACTTCTAGGTTTTACCACAGAACCCACGGAACGAATCGACATCCATAACGCAGATGGTACGATCAATACAGCGGGCGCCCTAGAAGACAAGTGTAGAATCACCCTTATCGATGGAGATCACAAAGACGTACTCGAATTCTTCGTTACAAACTTAGGATCTTGCCACGCCATACTAGGACTCCCATGGTTCAAACTACGACAGCCAGAAATCGATTGGTCCAAAGGAACCTACAAAGGAGGACCCTTGACCATCAGACAAGGAGGGGCCGAAATCAACGAAACCATAGCACAGAAAATGGCATTCGCAGCCAGAATCAAAAAGACAACAGAACTACCACAGGCTTACGAAAGATTCGCCATCGTCTTCTTGGAAGAAGCCGCACAGAGATTCCCTCCGACGCGCGTAGACGATCACGCCATACTCTTAAAAGAAGGGGCTCCGGATCACCTAGGGACAAAAGTGTATCCTATGAACGTAGCAGAAATGAAAGACCTTCGCGCTTTCCTGTCTGAACAACTTCAAAAGGGTTACATCAGAGAATCAAAATCTCCATACGCATCGCCTCTCTTCTTTATCAAGAAGAAAGACGGATCACAACGGCCTGTACAAGATTACAAAGTGTTAAACGCATGGACGGTTCGAGACGAATATCCACTACCGCTAATCCAAGATATACTTACGTCACTCGGAAACAAATGTCTTTTCACGAAATTCGACATTCGCTGGGGATACAACAACATCCTCATCAAGGATGGCGATCAATGGAAGGCGGCATTCAAAACGCCATTAGGGTTGTTTGAGCCAATGGTAATGTACTTCGGACTCACAAACTCGCCAGCAACCTTCTCGCGCGCTATGAACCGACTCTTAAGACGACTCTTGGACAAATATCCGGGAGAGCTCTACGTGTACATGGACAATATCCTCATCGCCACAACGGACGATCTGGGCAGACACCGCGAAATCGTCAGTGCCGTTCTGGAAGTGCTCCAGAACGAAAGCTACTTTCTTAAACTGGCAAAATGTGTCTTCGAAGTCGCCGAAATAGACTATCTAGGTATGACCATCAATCGCAGCATCATCAGAATGGGAGCAGACAAGGTCAGCGGACTAAGAGACTGGCCACGAACACTATCTACGGTGCGACAGATTCGCAGCACACTAGGTGTCCTCAATTATCAACGGCCATTTATTCCAAATTTCGCTACCATTGCACGACCACTTAACGCACTATTAAAGAAAGAAGTACCATTCCATTGGACAGAGGACTGCACAAAAGCATTAACAACACTCTTGGATATTGCGACCAGCAGACCGGCACTTCGCCAACCAGACCCCAACGTCCCTTACGAACTCCAAACAGATGCCTCAGCATTCGCAATTGGAGCGATACTGACCCAACGTGATCCGCGCGGAAAGCCGCAAGCTGTAGGATACTTCTCATGTAACGTCTACCACGGACGCTTGCCTGACTTAGGCTTCTCGGGGTGTGGCGAATCTAACGAACGGATAGAAGAGACGGTTGACTCTGCTCTGCGGATAGAATGAAGGATGTGGGAATAACTCTCCTCCTAATCCTCGGTAGCCGTGGATATCGTCTCCTTGGTGAAGTCCAGTCGGTGGGGTGTTGGATAGTTCAAGCTCGTCCCACGACTCGTGATCGATGGTGTATACGACGCAGTAGGGGGACGCGACGCGTTCGTTGAGGTATAGGAAGACTCGGTGATAGATGGCGTCGAGAGGATAGTCCACTGTCCACGAAGGGGAACGTTGGGATAAGTCACAGGGGACCCCTTGGTCTTCGGGGGTATGCTGGACGACTCACTTAAAGGGGGAGATCCCTATAGAGCGAAGAACTGATGGTGGTATTGGAAGAAGACCAAGATGCCGTTCTTGGTCTTCGCAGCTCTCTACTTATACAGTTACGTGCGGGCTTTCAAGCGCCGCTCCAATCCGTGCTAGCCAATAGCGTAAGTACCGTGAACCCTAGTACAGCTATCCTAGTATGAGTCATTACGAGTCATGATCCGATCCGTTATCGTACATAATCACATGTGCCGGAGCTTACCTGGCTGACTGATCTCACAAGTCCATGACGATATGCTGCTGACGTGGTGTCATACCCATCCGTCAGTGTCCACTTCCGGTCCGAACGTAACATCACCCCCTTTTCAGGATCGGGCCCCAGACCGACCACGCTCCAAAACTTCCCTTATCGTGGCAATGCGCTGCCCCTCTTCTGCTCCGGGCCGGTAGGAGTCCCTCTCGTCCTCGATGCGCTTGATGGCGTTCGCGCGCTCTAGTCGCAGTACGCACTGGCGTCGGGTGATCCCGATCTTCTCGAGCTCCTCTACCTTCTTGCGTAACTCCTCCTCCTTGGCCGCGTATCCCGCCTGAAGACATCGGTAGCGGTGTATCTCCGCTGTGACCGAGAGGTCCTTCATGCCCAGGAGGGCGGCGTCGACGGACTCGCGGTAGCTGCTGTCTTGATCTAGAAAGATCAAGTCGTCGTCGGTGTAGGGGGCAGGACTTGGATGATCGTAGTCGGGTGTGGCATGCACGGATTTCCCGTACTGCTGGTCGCTGCCCTGTCGGTAGGCGAGGACAAAGGGGTCCGCCGTAAATACGAGCTGCGTATACCGAGCTGGGTGCAGCCTCCCCTGAGCGTCGCGGATCTGGAAAGGGATGTAGTGAACTCCCCTGTTGTGTTGGTACCCGTGGGGTGGCGGAGTTTCCACCCGAGATCTGGAAACTGGACTGTGTTCCTCCGCCTGATATCGGCGGAGCGCGGGTCGAGAATTCTTCGGAGCACACATTGGTCTCCCGTCGGTGGTGCATACCGGCGGGGTTTCGTCGTGAGTAACTGTGAGGTGAGTCCCATACGTGATATGGCGGTTGAGTGGGCAATGCTCCTCCGACAGGTACCGGTTGTACTCTCGATCTTCTTGTACCGTAGTTTGGTCCTGACGGGATTAGGCAGTGGCACGGGTAAACCCGTGGGTATCGAAAGCACAACCCGTACCCGCCCCCGCACGGGTTACATACCCGCAATTGCGGGTATGTAACCCGTGCGGGTACAGGTGCTAGGTGCGGGTACAGGTGCGGGTACGGGTGCAGGTGCGGGTACAGGTGCGGTGTTACAAGGTTACATTTTAAAAGTACAAGCCTACTAGTAATCTACATTATCTAGCTACAAGGCCCACACTGACTGTCCGAGTTATCGAATCGCATCGCCATCGTGTCGTGTCGTGTCGTCGTGGTGTCGTCGTGGTGTCGTGTCGTTGTCGTGTCGTGTTGTCATCGTGTATTGCCGTGGTCGTGTGTCGTCGTGGTCATGTGTCGTCGTGGTCGTGTATCGTCGTGGTCGGTTGTCGTGGTCGGTTGTCGTGGTCGTGGTCGTGTGTTGTCGTGGTCGTGGTCGTGTATTATCGTGGGTGGTCGTGTGTTGTTGTTGTTGTCGTGTGTTGTTGTTGTCTTGCTGTTGTCGTTGTCGTGTTGTCACAGGCCGTCGCGTTGTCGTAATCGCATTCTGCCAGTGAGCTGTCTTGATAGTTGCCACTACTAGTACCTTGCCGTCGTTGCTGGTTAGGAGGAGCAAACAAAACCGGCAATCACCCCGGGCCGGGCACGTTGCGAAAGGGTTACTTCCCACTTAGGGAACTGTGACGCATGACTTAGCATGCGCGAACGTCTCCAACGCCTCAAGTCGACCTCACTTCCAACTGCCGCAACGCCTCCAGCCACCGCAACGCTGGCGGCATGCCAACAACACAAGGACCAAGAATGGCAACTGGCAAGGCGACGACGGCGGTTCAACCATGCCGGGGTGGTGTTCGACTCGACCCCGGCGACAGCGACCACGAGTCCATGCAAGTCCAAGACAGCGGTCACGGTGAAGACGACGACATTGCAACATCGAACGACGACGACGACGATGACGGACGACGACGACGACGACGGACGACCACAACCACAATGGACGACAACGACAGACGACCGCGATGGACGACGACGATGGAAGACAACGACGACGACGGTTGGGGATGCGACGATGGCGGGGGGCAGTCACACAGCGACGCCGCAGCGGGCTTAGTTAGTATTACAGTACTTCAAGTTGTTTAGTAGTTATTCTTGCTGGTAGTATGGTAATGCTAGTTCTAATGTGTACAGTGTGGGTCACTTCCTGCGGGTAGTGACACGGGTGGTGGGTTAACCAGCAGAGACCCGTACCCGTACCCGTCCCATCCCGTAGCCGTGACCCGTGCGGGTTACCCGAACCCGTGCCATTGCCTAGACGGGATGGAGGTCTCGTCGGGATGTAACCTTGCGCCGAAGGGGGCCGTGAATGTACGGCTGTAGGGCTTGGCGAAGGAAGAAGGGATGGTGCGGGGGAAGAGTGACGACTTCCTGCTGATTGAAGGGGCTGGGGAATCGACATGGGTGATAGTGCTGGGGCGTCCTGTACGATGAGGGTTGGCTGTACCGAGATGGGGAGCAGGTCGTCGAGAACATAGTGGACTTGGACTGGGGATTGGGACATGAGTGTGAGGGATAGAGAGGGAAGGAGATGGGGACGTCTCTTGGGTTTTTCCCGTGCTTATATGCACCTCTCTGGTGGGGTTCAAATGTTTGAACTCCCTTATCGCTTCATCAGCGAATACGTCATCCTTCGAGACCCATTGATTATCGGAATCCGGGTATCCACGCCACTTTACCAAGTATTGCAATTTCTTGGTTCTGCCGAATCGCCGAGAGTCTAGAATCTTCTCGACCTCGTATTCTTCTTCTCCTCCTACCAAATCCGGTGGTGGGCGCTGATAGTTGGGTCCGTGTGTGGGAGTTTCTTTGTACGGTGTCAGAAGGTCTATATGGAATACGGGGTGGATGCTCCACTGCGTGGGAAGTTCTAGGCGGTAGTTGACTGCGGACATCACCTGGATAACCTTAAACGGGCCATGTCTCCTGGGCGCAAGTTTGGTGGTTGGTTGGTTGGTGCGTAGGTGGCGTCCTTCCAGCCATACTAGGTCCCCAATTTGGTACTTGGGCGTATCTTTGTGTTTGATCCACCCCTGCTGCGCTTTGATCATCAGTTCTTGGGCGCGCGTTCTAGCCTCTCTGAACTGCTTTAGGCGTAGTGCTACTTGGGGTATCGGCGAGGGGCGGTCTGTCCAATCAGCTCGTGGGTTGTACCCCATGAGGAGGTTAAAGGGGGATTCCTTGGTCGCCTCGTTTGGCCAGTTGTTGTGCGTGAATTCCGCCATTGGGAGGTACTTGGTCCAGTCGTCCTGTCATTCGTTGACCCAGAATCTGAGGTACTGTTCTAGCCATTGGTTGGTGCGTTCTGACTGCCCATCCGTGCGAGGGTGGTAGGCCGTGGATATGTTTTGCTCTATCCCCAGTATCTTGCATAGTTCTCTTACGAACTTGGAGGCGAACTGGGGATCTCGGTCACTGATGATACGCGACGGTAGCCCGAATCTGGTGAACACGTGGGTTACGTACAGGGCTGCGGTTCCTTCTGCTGTGATTTCTTCCAGGCATGGGATGAATATGGCTGCTTTGGAGCAGTCGTGGTCTGTGACAGTTAGTATCGAGTCGCACCCTTCCGATTGTGGCAGTTTGGTGATGAAGTCGAGCGCTATAGTTTGAAACGGGGTAGCTTCTGGTTTGGGGAATATTGGTTGTAGGGGTGCTCGTGTGGGTCGGTTGTTAACCTTGATCCTTTGACAGTCGGCGCATCCTTTAACGTAATCCTGGGTTTCTTGTCGTAGGCCCGGCCACCAGTAGTATCGTTCTATCATTTTGATGGTTCGATTGATCCCTGGATGTCCATGTACTGGTGGGTCATGATGTACTTGGATAATGCGCCGTCGTTCGTGTAGGTCTCCGGTTACCGCACGCCTTCCGTCTTTGTACCACGTCCCTTCGATCTTTTTGAGCTTATGCGGATCTATCCATTTCTTGATCGTCTGTTCGTCCTGGGTGTATACTGGGTATGTCGTTCCCATTTCTAGGGTGTCGATCGTTGGTTTTGTGCGAGTGGGGTTTTCTGTGGTATCTATGACGTTTGCTCGAACAAAGATGTGGTCCGGTAGTACTGTGACGTGTTCGTTGTCGTTTTCTCCCTGGTCGTAGTCCGGTCGTCGTGATAGAGCGTCCGCTCGGCCGTTTGCTGTGCCTTTGATGTGGTGAATTTCGACATCGTATTCTGATAGTTCCAGTACTTCCCTTGCTACTCGTCTGCTGATCTTTTGCGGGGACCTCCAGTATAGTAGGTTCATATGGTCGGAGAAGACCTTGATCTTGTGTGGCGAGCCGGCGAGGTATTGTTGCCAGTTGCGTAGGGCTTTCACGATCGCGAGGAGTTCCAGGTCGTAGATATCGTAGTTTCTTTCGGCCGCATTCAGAGTGTTCGAGTAGAATGCAATGGGGTGTCATTTGTTGTTTGCGTCTCGTTGGAGGAGTACCGCTCCTACTGCATATCCTGATGCGTCTACCTCCATTTCGAATTGTTTGTCTAGTTCCGGGTGTTTGAGTACTGGTTCGCTCGTTACCAGGCTCTTGAGTTTGTCAAACGCTTGTTGTTGTTCTGTTCCCCATTGCCATTCCGTGTCTTTTCGAGTTAGTTTGTTGAGGGGTCGTGCGTGTGTGGCAAAGTTTCTGATGAAGGCGCGATAAAAGTTACAGAATCCGAGGAAAGATCGTACTTGCTTGACGGTTTTTGGGGTTGGCCATTCTTTGATGCCTGAAATTTTGACGGGGTCCATGCGGATCACCCCCTTTTCAATGATTACCCCCAGGTAATTGAGGGAGGAAGAGTGGAAGGTGCATTTTTCTGGTTTCAGGTATAGGTCGTGTTGTTCCAGTAGGTCCAGTATGTCGTGTACCGCTTCAGTGTGTGCTTGTTCCGTTGAGGCAGTTGCGACTCCAATGTCATCCATATATACTCGGATTATCGTCCCTTTGGTTTCGTGGTATTCGATGAGGGGTTTGAATATGTGGTTCATCATTGTCTGGAATGTGGATGGGGAGTTGGTCATTCCAAAGTACATTACCAGTGGTTCGAAGAATCCGTGTTTGGTTTTGAATGCCGCCTTTTCCTGGTCTCCGTCTTTGATTAGGATGTTGTTGTACCCCCACCGTACGTCGAATTTTGAGAATATCCATCCGCCGCTTAAGTCCGCGATTAGCTCTGGAATTAATGGGAGTGGGTATTGGTTGCATATGGTCCATTTGTTCAAGGTTCGATAATCCTGTACCGGGCGTAGTTTTCCGTCCTTCTTTTTAACGAAAAAGAAAGGTGATGCGTACGGAGATTTGGAGGGTCGTATATACCCCTTGGCTAGTTGTTCGTCTAGGAACTCTTTTAGCGCTTTGTCCTCCGCTTGGTTTACCGGGTATATTTTGCAATCGATGGTGTCCGGTGCGTCGGGTTTGAGTTCTATGGCGTGGTCCCATGGTCGGGAAGGGGGGAATCTGTGGGATTCTTCTTCGCTGAATACTTTTGCATGTCTTTGGTATTCTGCTGGTATTTCTTTCTTCTCCGTGTATTGTTGTGCTGATATTGCCATTTCTGTTGCCGTAGTCCGGAGGTGTATCGGGAGCGATTCTTCCTCTAGTTCTTGGTATTTTTGGTTAGCGATGTTGTCTGTGTACTGGGTGATAAGTCGTCGTATTTCTGTGAGGTTCAGACGTCGGGGATTTGTTGTTCATAGTATGATGGGGTATTGCTTGGTGTCTAGGGTAGCTGTTGCCCATTGGATTCTAGGTTGGAACATGGCCAACCAGGGGTATCCCAGTATGAGGTCTTCTCCTCCTACGTTGGTCACCAGAAACTTGATGTCCTTCTGTTTTCCGTCAGTCTGGATGTTTAGGTCTATGTAGTGGGTGATTTTCCCCCCTTTGTTATGTGTTCCATCTATATTCCAGATGTTTCGTGGGCGTTCTAGTTCTTTGGTTCCTAGACGCATTCTTTTGACGAAGTCCGGGTGTATGAAGTTGTCTGTTGCTCCGGAGTCGACTAGTGCTTTCTTTTCGGCCATGAAGTAACTCGTGCGGATCGAAACTGGGACATGCATAGATCGATAGCGCGTTATGAACGATGAGTTACAATTGACTGCCCTCACCCAGGCTGTTGGGTTCAGGCGTCCTGAAAATCCGGATTCCCTGCCATATTCCTGGCGAACATTTCTCTACCCTCTTCTTCTAGGTTTGCAATCCTGCCCATTATATCCTCTACCTGCTGCTGGGAGGTAGTACCGTCATTTGTTTGCGTGGGTTCGTCAAGGTTGATGAGTGGTTCCCCTGCGACGCTCGGTGGAGCGGAGGGCAGTTCCTCGATGTAGGCGGTTCTTCCTTGGAGTGTTCCGCGGTTGCGCGGTTGACGTGGCTGTGTGCACTCTCGTGAGAAGTGACCTTTCTGATTGCAGTTATAGCAGGTGACGTCCCTGCTGTTGAATATTCCTCGTCCTCCACGTCCTCTGCTCAAAAACCCTCCTCGCGGTGTGAACAGTGGTCGTCCTTGAGTGTAGTCCCTCCATTCCTGGGGGTTGTTAGGGTTTGCTTCTTCTGATCCTGCGACTCTGGCGCGGATTCTTCCTGGGGTAGTGTCCATTGCATCTGGGTGGTTGCGGTATTGTTGCCACCCTTGTTGTCTGGTCGGGGGTTGGAAGCGTGCGGGTTGTCCTTGTTTGGGTCGCGGGTTGTTTTGTGGTTGCCTCCCAAATCCGTCCATGCGGGCTTTCATGTGGATGTAACGCTTCTGCTGCTCGATGGCCGCGTTTTTCCATTGTTGGTAGGTGTGAGGGCTGTGGAACTGGTATGCGTTTCGATAGAGGTCCATCGGTAGTCCTCTGGTGAACTTGTCCAGGACTAGGGGTTCTTTTCCTATGAACTTGTCAGTGGTTGCGTTATTGGGAATCTGGGCGATGTGGGTGGGTTGTCCTCTGTCGTCTCCTCCTCCTCCTCCGGGGTTTTCGTCTCCCGGGTCTCCCCCCGGGGGTCCTGGATTCTCCGGTTCCTTGAATAGTGCTGTTCTAGCGTGGGTCTCTTGGGTGATATTTTGGGACATATTGGTGGGGATGGACTTAGCGATTTCCTCTAGGGTGGTTTCTTCGGTCTCGTCTTTGATGATCCGAATTTCTTCGGGGTTACTTGCGAGCAAGGGGGACGGTGCTGGGGTCTTGGGTGTGGGGGATCGGGCTGGTTCTTCTTCTTGTCCGTCGATTACGCCCCACTGGTCTCTGGTTACTACGTTGTCAACTGTGATGTCGAGGTTGAGGCTGGAGGTTGCGGGTCATGTTATTTTGTATTTATTGTGGAGGTCGTCCCACTTGATTTCGGTCCAGCAGGTGTTCTCGAAGTTGAACTCTACTGGTATGATCTGTTGCTGGTTCTGTCGGTTATAGTAGTAGGTCACATAGCCTGGGTCTTCCGCGTCGTCTTTCCAAAACGCGGATTGTAGGTATCTTTTGGGTACGTTTCGTTCTCCTCTTCTGTCAATGTGATAGGGTCTGAATGGTACCCAGTAGTCCTTGGTTGTCTGAAGATTGGCCACGATGGATCTTGGTCTTAATGTAACGTCTACCACGGACGCTTGCCTGACTTAGGCTTCTCGGGGTGTGGCGAATCTAACAAACGGATAGAAGAGACGGTTGACTCTGCTCTGCGGATAGAATGAAGGATGTGGGAATAACTCTCCTCCTAATCCTCGGTAGCCGTGGATATCGTCTCCTTGGTGAAGTCCAGTCGGTGGGGTGTTGGATAGTTCAAGCTCGTCCCACGACTCGTGATCGATGGTGTATACGACGCAGTAGGGGGACGCGACACGTTCGTTGAGGTATAGGAAGACTCAGTGATAGATGGCGTCGAGAGGATAGTCCACTGTCCACGAAGGGGAACGTTGGGATAAGTCACAGGGGACCCCTTGGTCTCGGGGGTATGCTGGACGACTCACTTAAAGGGGGAGATCCCTATAGAGCGAAGAACTGATGGTGGTATTGGAAGAAGACCAAGATGCCGTTCTTGGTCTTCGCAGCTCTCTACTTATACAGTTACGCGCGGGCTTTCAAGCGCCGCTCCAATCCGTGCTAGCCAATAGCGTAAGTACCGTGAACCCTAGTACAGCTATCCTAGTATGAGTCATTACGAGTCATGATCCGATCCGTTATCGTACATAATCACATGTGCCGGAGCTTACCTGGCTGACTGATCTCACAAGTCCATGACGATATGCTGCTGACGTGGTGTCATACCCATCTGTCAGTGTCCACTTCCAGTCCGAACGTAACATCTCACAATCGTTCAACGATGCAGAACGGAACTACGATGTCTACGACAGAGAATTCCTTGGACTTGTCAGAGGTCTGGAACACTGGCGACATCTCCTCGTTGGTAGTGCCCACCTGGTAATGGTCTATACAGACCACGCAAATCTCATCCATTACAGACACCCACAACGCATCAGTCGCCGTGTCGCCAGACTTGTCAATGTCTTGGCTGACTATAACCTCCGCCTTGTCCATAGACCGGGTGCCCTTCTTCAAGCAGATGCGCTATCTCGACATCCCAAATCGATCCCATCTGTGGAAAACCCGGACAACGCTGACGTTCTCGTACTCCCGCCCTCGTTCTTCGTATGCGCGCTACAGACTATGACGCTCGACGACAAGCTCAGAGCCGCACAAACATCTCATAGATCATCACTCATGAACCTCGTGGACAACGGTACACTGACCACGCTGAACGGTTGTTTCTACCGCACGGGTCACCTCGCCATCGTGGACGATGTCACCCTAAAAAGAGGGGTGATCACATTGTTCCACAACGTGCCGATGGCAGGACACCCAGGGATAACAAAGACACTAGATGCCATTCAGCAACACTACTGGTGGCCTCACATGAAAAAGGATGTAACAGAATTCGTAAACGGATGCGCGTCGTGCCAAGCAAACAAAAATCTACCAGGAAAACCCAAAATACCAATTTACCCCATTATGCACGAAGGACTGCAGGTACCATTCCAAACGATAGCACTAGATTTCATTACAAAACTCCCAAAATCAAAAGGGTATGACACGATCCTGACGATAACGGACCAAGGATGCACGAAGGCCAGCTTGTTCATACCATGCAAAGAAACGATCAACACAATAGGAACGGCAGCTATATACCTCAAACACGTGCTCCCGCACTACGGATTACCGAAGAAAGTAATCTCGGATCGGGATCCCAGATTCACAGCGAAGATATTCAAGGAACTCGTGACAAAACTACAGATCGAGCAAAATATCAGTACCGCTTATCACCCGCAAACAGATGGCCAGTCGGAATGTACTAATCAACGACTGGAGCAATATCTGCGTATCTTTAGCAATCATAATGATGATTGGGCGGACTGGTTACCAATAGCCCAATACACGTTAAACGCCTGGAAGTCAGAAACTACCAAACAGGTGCCGTTTGAACTCCTCGTCGGATTTACGCCACCAGTACACCAACCTAGCAATAATCACATGAAGGTACAAGAGGCATCGAGACGGCTGGAACAATTGCAAAATGCCCGAAGACAATCGGCAATCGCCATGAAGACTGCGCAAGAATCCTGGATCAAGGATTCGAAACACGAACTATACGCCGTCGGACAGAAAGTGTGGCTAGAAGCGACAAACTTAAGAACTACGCATCCAACGGCCAAGTTAGCTCCCAGGAGATACGGACCATTTATGGTGGCTCGGGTAGTATCAAAAACATCCTATCAACTAGTATTGCCAACGCAATGGAAGATTCACAACGTCTTCCACGCCGCGCTACTAACGCCCTACCGAGAAACAGAGATTCACGGCCCAAACTTTGAAGAACCATGCCCGGACATAATCGATGGGCAAGAAGAATGGGAAGTGGAAGAAATCCGCGGAGAAAGAAGGACGGGCCGGAAGAAGACCCTCCAATATCTTGTCCATTGGAAGGGATATGCAGACGCCTACGACAGTTGGGAAAGCGCAACAGACGTCCACGCTCCGGAGTGCTTGCAAAGCTATAAAGACAGCAAACGAATGACGATGTCTATCAACCAATTGATCATGGACCCGCTCATCCAACCTCACCCTCGCCATCCCCCACAGCACTACCTAGTCACAGACGCCGAACTTCCTATCGAAGTAAGGCGCGACATCGACAGACGCGTCAACGAATGGGCGTGGGTCGCGGCAGACCACGACGCTCGTGCGGACACCCCTACGACGAAGGACGACTCTGTAGGGTTCGCCACCTACCAGGAAGACGATGGATGTTGGAGACGCCACTCAAGGGTTAGGGCCAGGAGACGGGAGCATATGCGCAGAGAGAAGAAAGAAGAACTGGTCCAGGAGGCCATCAGAGAATACGGGATCTACCCGGCGGACGTTCCATCGCCCGTAGAAGAGTCAATCGAAGAGCTACCGAGGGAGAAAGGCGAACCGGAAGCAGCCATTTCGGTCACTGATAGTCCTGAAGGGCAGGTACTAGAACGAATGCTGAGCGCAGGTACCGGAGAAGCATTCAGATCGCCGCCGGAAGTCAGGCTGGCCGAACCCATACCGTCAGAACACCCAGGAGCGGGGTGGAAGATAGCTAGATGTACGGAACCGTACGCCTTCGACATTCCTTATGAGGACGGCACTAGAGGACCGACGCCATACATTCATTTCGCGATCAACCAACGAGAACAGCCTGTAGCGTTGGGCACAGAAGGGAAGGACAAACCACAGTACTACAAGCCGCTATACGCCCTTCAACTCCCGCCTTGCCCGCAAGCAGGAGTAGCGGCAGGGCACTCACTCGCGCTGTTCTCGGAGGCGCACTCGGCAAGGCACAAAGTCGACAGAGCACTCACATTGGTAGGAGATCTGGGGGCGCTTGCCGACGTCCACAGGTTCAGGAAGTCAACTCAGCGCAAACATGAATTGTTCATGCGAATGCGCGATCTAGATATCGCATGGAACGATTGGATCTCGGATGCGGAAGGTATAGACAAGAGGCTGAGAGAAGCTAACATCACCTCGCGCATCTACCCCTTCCTACCACAACCCCTGCCCCGCGGACTGGACGTCTATCACATCGAAGAGCTGGGGTCTAATGATAGAAGATTTAGGGCGCATTTAGACACCCTCCCAGGAGTAGCCCCGCGCCCTATTCCCCCACGCCCACCGCTCCGGGACCTTCGTATCCCCCCATCCATTCCCCCCGTTGCCGTTCACGCGGCTCCACAACGAAGCTCCGAAAGACGTGTTATGTCCGTACTGTGAAGGAGCTCACATAGCCCAGGAGTGTCTAAGACCGCACATATTGTGTCTGAAGGGAAGCCGGTGCTTCGTCCCAGCCCGTCGCCCCTGCTTCAACAACCCCTGTACCCATCGCGCCGAAAAGTCCTCGAGTACTGACGGACTAAGATTTGTACCCTATGACAGGGCCAGCGTACACCGCAGACGCTCGTTTCTGGACACAAAGCAAGAAGGCGAGACGCCTTCGTCTAGTAAGGGGGCTGTGTCACGATCACGTGACACATGACAAGTACGGAGTAACAACGGACTAACAGCGTATCAAATGGAGGACTGCCAGCAAGGCATCTGCGGAAATACTCATAGAAAATAGTTACGAAAATCACAGTCTGTATGAGTATAAAGAGGGGCTCGTCTCGTAGTTAGATACCTTGTCCTAGCTTTGATAAATCCCAGCCAAGTTCTGCTCAGCCTTGAGTGAAACAGCGCATCCCGCTCTTCTCTTACATCCTCTAGAGCAAAGTACCTTTGCTCGTCGTCATCACTTCCCGAACCCTTGACCCGACGGTCCGAACGATCCGGCTGGATTGTAAAACTAATTGTTTTCACTCCTCCCTTCTCCCCCACTCCTCCATGTTCCCCTCCCTCTACCCCCTATCCTCCACTGCCATTGCCATGTCCATCCCCGCACCGCGCGCTTCCCGCCACCCTGCACACCATGCCATGCACCGTTTGCCCTTCCCAAACGCGTCCCGACACCTGCCGTTTGCCTACCCAAACGTGCCGTGTCCCTGCCGCCGGCCCTTGTCCCGCGTGCCCTGCCATTGACCTTTCCCCAACGTGCGCTGCCATGCCCCCCCTGGCACCACCCCCTCTGCGTGTTGTGCCCTCTGCCATGACCCCTTCTGCTGCCATCTCCCAGATTGTGAGGGCTCAGATGAATTGCGACCCCTCGACTCCACGAGCCCCTGCCAGGCACCGTGACCGGAGCTGCCAGTCCAGAGGCTGCCCCCGTTCAGCATCACCATGCCACTCTGATTTTACCAGAAAGTGCCCCCGCTCGTGCTCCCCGCGTGCAGGCCAAGGGTCACCATCGGATTGCCCCAAAGCGCATACACCAGGCCCTTCCAGGCCCTTCCAGGCACACCAGACCGGACAAGTCCGGGTTTTTTCCACCCGGCGCAGGCCCGTGTGGGGGAGTCTGCGCCGCCTGCCTCGGCCGCCACGATCACACCTTCGCCAAGTGCGAAGGCCACAAACTATGGGATGGCTCCACTGGCGCCGTCAGGAAGGATCAAGGAAAGCTGGTTGGCACGGACGGCCTCCCCGTCTGTTTCGACTGGCAAGTCCCAAAAGGCTGCACCTCTGCAAGCCACCCCGAGCGACACAAATGCTCAGGCTGCGGAAGGTCAGACCATGGAGCCCAGAATTGCCCTCGAGCGGAGAAGGTGTGAGCCTCTCACGCCATACCACTGCGACGCCTGGGCCGCAGAGCTCGTGCATCTCGGCCTCCTGGCCAGATATCCAACCATTGTGTGAAGCCTCACCAATGGCTTCGATCTGGGTATCCTGCCTATTGCCAGTACCTTCTCCCCCGCTAATCACCCCTCGATTACATCGCTATGTAATGTATATAATTCTATTGTTGAACATGAGTTTGCGGTCGGCCGCTACATCGGTCCATTCTCACACAGCCAATTGGAGGCCTACATCGGCCCCTTTCAGACTTCCCCCCTGTCTCTCGTCCCCAAAACGTCCAAGCCCAGAAAATACCGAGCCGTACATAATTTATCCCACCCACACAATCCCCTCCCGGGGGCAACAGCCATTAATGCTCGCATCTCCAGCGACAACTTCCCGTGCACATGGGGCACCTTCACCACCGTGGCCCTACTTATCGCTCGGTTGCCACCAGGATCCCAAGCCGCCATCCGCGACGTTGCGGAGGCATACAGAACCATTCCGGCTGCCCCTGCCCAGTGGCCCGGACTGGTCATCCGCTTGCAGGCAGATGACCAATTCGCTGTCAACGTGTGTAATAATTTTGGTCTCACCTCAGCGGGCGGTGCATATGGAATGGTCGCAGACGCCGGCACGGACATCTTCCAGGGCAACGGCATTGGACCCCTGGCCAAATGGGTCGATGACCACATCTTCTTCAGGGTCCCCCGAAACTGCCTTGCCGAGTACAATGCGCGGCGAGAGGTCTGGCGCGAGGAGATCTGCGCCAACGGCGGGAGAGTACAAGATGGTAGTCGCATCTGGTTCAGAGGGAAAGCGCAGCCGGATGATTCTCCAGAGCAGTTCAATGAGGACTGCAGCACAGCTCTGCGGGATCTGGCGGGCTCATCCCCATGCCCTGCGCAGGACCAGGGATGTCAACGAGTGTTGCCAAACGAGTAGACTCGCGAGTGTGACTCGTCACGTGACGAGTACTCGTGCCCGCGAGTACTCGTGCCTGAATACTCGTGCGAGTACGAGTTGACCTTTTTCCGAGCGCGAGTACTCGCGAGTACTCGTGCCAATACTAGTCCCACTGGCAGGCTTTGGTTTTATAAGGCACTTTATTGGTACTAAGTTACAATGTACTATATATAGTAAACTACTTGTAAAAAGCCACAGGGTTCGCTATTCGAGTTGTCGTCGTCTGTCGATGTCGCCCCATTGCCGTGTGATATGTGTTGCTCCGTCGTCGTGGTCGATGGGCGACGGGTGTCGCTCCGTTGTCGTGGTCGACGGGCGACGGGTGTCGCTCCGTTGTCGTGGTCGACGGGCGACGGGTGTCGCTCCGTCGTGGTCGTCGTGGTTGTGTCCAAGGCATGCCGCCGCCGTCTTGCTGTTGCTGGCATCACCCCGTGGTCGTGGTCGATGGGCACCCATTGCCGTTGTTGACGGGCGTCGCTCCGTCGTCGTCGTCGCGTCGTCGTCGCCGTCTTGCTGTTGCTGGTGGTGGACTTGGTGGTGGACGTGGTTAGCCCAGCCTGCGGGCCGGTCAGCATGTAGCGGCAATCACCGGGCATGGGAAGCTCGGCGTCATGCGTGGCTCTTACTGGTGAGTTGCTTACACACGTGCGTTGCTTACCATCAACCATGTCACGACCACGACCACGACATACGCCTGGGCGACGACGACGGCACTGGTAGCAAACAACCAGCAAGCGGCCAGCCACACGACGACGACAAACCCCGGCCGGCGCCCCATCGACTATGGGTCTACCACGACGACACTACGGCGACAGCAAGGCGGGTCGAACAACGACAACGACGACAACGACGAAGCCAACACCAGTCCACGACGGGGACGGTCCGCGACACCGGTCCACGACGACAACGGTCCACGACGACACCGACGATGACCACAGCGGCGGCGGGGACACGGCAGCGCGCGTCGACGCTAGTACGCGACGGCGGCAGGGGGCAGCAGCAGTGCGGCGGGCATTGAGGCCTTATATTTAGCATTTACTGTACATGTTTGTAGCTAGCCTGAGTGCTTTATTACAGTCTGGCAAATACAGTACTCGTTTGAGAGATGAGTACTCGTACTATAGAAATGAATACGGATACTCGCACTCGCGAGTACTCACGGCCTAGACGGGTACTCGCGCTGCGAGTACGAGTATCGGCCCTGAGAATTCGGCGAGTACTCGCGCCGACGAGTACTCGCACCGACGAGTACGAGTCGAGTACGAGTACCTCTTCGGAAAATTCCGACGAGTACTCGTACTCGTGAGTGTCACTCGTTGACATCTCTACGCAGGACTTGCCATTCGCCTATGCTGACGCAGACATCGACGCTGTCTCATCACGCCTCGGCATCCGATGGGAGCCATCCAAGTCCATCCCCTTCGGTACGGAGGTATTATACCTCGGCCTGCACTGGAACCTACTCACCCGCGTCGTACACTTGCCAGACACCAAGAAAGCCAGGTATCTGGTGGCGATCGAAGAGTGGGAAGCCAAACGCGCGCACAACCTCCTCGAGACTCAGAGGCTGTACGGCAAACTATTCCATGCTGCATTGGTTATGCCCACAGGAAGGGCCTACCTCACCGGACTGGGCGCCATGCTCACCTCCTTCAATAGCAGTCCATTCGTACCACACACCCCTCCTCGGGACACCCCAAGCGACCTCGCGTGGTGGAGACAACAGCTCAGCCGCCCCAAGATCTCTCAACCCATCCCCAGCCCACAACCTCTCGTCGATCTCGAAGCCTACTCCGACGCGAGCTCTGGTTTCGGAGTTGCCATCACTATTGGCCCGAGATGGCGCGCGTGGCGCCTGCTCCCCGGCTGGAAGTCGCAAGGAAGGGACATACAATGGGCCGAAGCCATCGGCTTCGAGCTCCTTGCCATCAGTCTTGGCTCGCGTGCAAACCAGGGTAAGCACGTCAAGATTTACGGGGACAACCGAGCAGTCGTCGAAGGATGGTGGAAAGGGTCCAGCACTAACCGACCCACAAACCTCGTCTTCCACCGCGTTCTCCAGCTATCGGAAGATTGTGGTTGGACGATACACACAAGGTACATCCCCAGCGCTCAGAACCCTGCAGACGGCCCTTCCAGAGGGCATTATCCCCCGCCCAAGCTCCTCCTCGACTTCATCCCCATTCCCGAAGAAGTTTGACCCTTCCTCGTCGACATCGGAACAGGCAGACCCAGTGAGGGCAGCCACCGTTAATTGGTTTCTACGCCCACGGGACCCCTCGGACACCTTCTCTAGCTCTGATCCAAGAGAGGCCAAGTGGCAGAAATCCCTCAGCATGAGGCCGTGTCAGCTCCACCTTCCCCCTGCAACAGCCCCCTCACATAAGAAGCCTGCCCCATACCCACCATCCCTCACTCCTGTCCCCTCCATTCGACGCCCCCACTGCCTTGCCAGAGACTGCCTCAGACTCTGGATTCCCGCATACGCCCAACCCTCACCCGTCATTCCCACCACGCTCAGCCTGGCAGAGCGCGAGCGTGTCAAGGATACAATGGTGCACGCCTGGGAAGAAGACACGCGCGTGGCCTATGGCTTGGGCCTCCTGATGTGGCACGTCTTCTGCGACGACAAGAGGACGCCAGAACTAGCACGAGCTCCCACGTCCCAAGCCTTGGTCTCCACCTTCGTCGCCTACATGGCAGCAGCCTATTCCGGCAGGACCATTTCGAATTACCTCAACGGCATCCGTGCATGGCACATCTTGCACAGCGTCCCGTGGGCACTGGACAAAAGGGAGATGGATACCATGCTCCGGGCGGCAGACAAGCTGACCCCGAGTTCCTCCAGGAGGAAGAAACACTGTCCCTACACCCCTGAGTTTATCACCGCGATCCGGCAGCACCTCGACCCAGATGACCCGCTAGACGCTGCTGTCTTTGCCTGCCTCGCCACATGCTTCTACGCATCCACTAGGCTCGGTGAATTCACTGTCCCCACCCTAAGCAGCTTCCACCCAAACACCCACGTCACCTCCTGGAATCTCTCTTATGCCCAGGACCGCGGCGGCCTTGAGGTCACCGTCCTCCACCTCCCCTTTACCAAGGCAGCCAGCAATGAGGGCAAGGACGTCTACTGGGCCTCACAAACAGGGGCGACCGATCCCATGGTCGCCCTACAGAAACACCTCCTGATCAACGACCCCCTGGAAACTTCCCACCTCTTTGCATATCGGGCCAAGGGCACGCGCCGCCCACTCACGAAAGTGAAGTTCCTGGAAACGGTCGAAAAGGCCGCGCGCGCAGCAGGCCTTGAACCTCTTCAGGGGCACGGCATCCACATCGGCTCCACCCTCGAGTATCTCCTCTGAGGCATCCCATTCGACGTCGTGAAGGCCAAGGGCCGCTGGGCTGGGGACTCCTTCCAACTCTACCTGAGGAAGCACGCCGTCATCATCGCCCCATACATTCAAGCCGTTCCCACTCTTCAGGAAACGTTCATATGCTACGCCATGCCCCCCGTCCGGTGAGGTCACCGCCAGCCCCTGCTCTGCGGCCACCCCTCCCTGGTAAGCCTACTTAATCTCCTCCTAAGTTTGGGGTACCGAGTCTCACTCGCCGCGTCATAGATTCCTAACAGGCTGGGTGTCGCGACCTCGCCTCGGCGACGGAAGTCCTCATTTTCGATCGAGAAGCGCTACGCGCTTTCGCCCGTTCTCTTTGCCTCCTCGCACCTCACATACAAGGGGTGCACCAACTCCATACGTTAATTACATCGCTTGTACATACCTCAGAAACCACGGTTGAAATTGAGCTGGTTACCAACCCCCTCCAGTCCCTCGTGCCGCGCCTCATCTCCCATCTCCCCACACCTCACACTGGCGCGGCATGAGTCACCCTCTCGAAAAGCAAAGTTGCGACTCGCAAAGATAGGAAATGTTCTATAAAGGCTGGGGTACTATGATAGCGTAAAGATAATGGGCGAAAGCACGAAGCGCTTCACAATTGAAGATGAGGGTCTCCGCTGCTGAGCCGAGGTTGCGACACCCAGCCTATTAGGAATTGATGACGTGGCGAGTGAGGCTCGGTACCCCCAAGTTTAGGAATTGATGGCTTACCTGGAGAAACGGATGGACAGCGCGTCTGCATGGACAGGCGGGGGCAGCATGCTGCTTTAGCGAACCGGGGGCATGGTGTATCAGATGAAGGTCCTGTGAAGTTGAGGTGCGGCCTGGATGTATGGGGCAATAATGACAGCGTGCTTCCTTAGGTATAGTAAGAAGGAGTCCCCAGCCCATCAGCCTTTGGCTTTCATCACGTCAAAAGGAACCCCTTGCAGGAGATATTCGAGGGTGGATCCGATTTGTATGCCATGCCCCTGCAGTGGCTCGAGGCCCACTGCATGTGCGGCTATTCCCACCCTTTTGAGAAATTTCAACTTGGTGAGCACGCGGCATGTGTTTTTGGCTCGATACGTGAAAAGGTGGGACATTCTGGGTGGCTGATTGACTTGAAGGTGGTTCTGCAGGGCTGCCGTGGGGTCTGTGTCTCCATCCTGCAAGGCCCAGTACACATCCTTGCCTGCATTGCTGGCTGACTTGGTGAAGGGAAGGTGGAGAACGGTGACCTTGCAGCCATTGCGGTCCTGGTCGTAGGAGAGGTTCTGGGTGGTGATGTGGGTATTCGCATGGAAGCTCTCCAGGGTGCGAACTGTGAACTCACCCAGCCTGGCGGAGGCATAAAAGCAGGTGGTGAGGCATGTGTCATGGACGTGTATTATTTCCCCTATTTTTCTGTATTTATACAGATTTATATGAGAGAGATATAAAGGGCTGAAGTACAGAGACTTCGAGTTAGTCACAAGAGTTTGCCACCCTTGTGCACGTGATCGTGGGACTAAGGTCCCTTATATGTACAATGGTTATGATTGGTAGATAAGGATGGAAGGATCTGGAAGGATCTGGAACATGCTTAGTAGTTTACGCTTACTCGCTGTATTAGGTTTTACTCAGCAAAGTGGAGCTGCTCGTAAGCGCTATGACAAGTGCATCAGTCAGCACAATAGATAGCGCTATTAATAGACATGATGTGTCAGCTCCTGAGTCAAGGAGTCTTACTGTACACTTAGTAATAGTGTTCAGACTCAGTTTAAGCTCAGCCACAGTAGTGTATATAAGCTTCCCTGTAGCGTCCTGAGTGGAACCAACTTGTCCTCTTGGTTCTCCACTCAGGTGTGCATTCCTCTGTATTACCTTACCCTCTCCAATCTAACTGGTCCTCTTGGTTCTCCACTCAGCATGCCACAGTGTGACCTCTTGCAGTTAGAGTCTTGTATAAAGCCTCATAAGTTCTGTGTCCTCCACTGTGACTGTACGTATAGCGCGTGACTTGTCTCCACGCTAAGTTGAGTGTGCTCCCTTAACAGTTCACTTTACTTTACACTTGACTTGGCATAGCATGGCAGTCGCACCGCTACATTAGGACAAGTTCCTTCTTCACTCCTGAGCCCCGAGCTCACCAGTTTCATTACTCTCCCTCTAGGTGGTTGACAACCATCAGTCCCTTGTGTTATCCACCTCACTCTTTGCCTGGGGAAGTCTGTAAGCAGAATCTGTGCATTCATGGTACAACTGTAGTGTCCGTCAAACTGGCATACATTGTGCTTGCCTTTATTTGTCGTATCTGGTCACAGTTCAACATCTGGGTACTGGCTGCAGAACTGGTCACCACGCCAGATAAGCTGCAGTTAGACGTTGAGCCAGCCAGGCCTAGCCTGCGACAGCTGTACGTGTACCAACCAGAAAAGTTTGAGAGCACTTCAGCATGAGAGGCAGCCAACAGGTCGAGAAGACTGAGGCAGACAGCCTTGTGGCTCTACACATATCCCTACCCCATTCCCGAGTGTCCCTTTATCACCGCAGCCTCGTGCAGTGTGAAACAATCACTGTGTATTGGTCTCGCTTGATAGGGCATTCCATTCATCTTTGAGTTAGCGTTTCACACTCGTTGTAACATGTCATCCAAAGACCCACCTTTCCCATTTTCCAAACTGCCTCGCATATTTGCAAACGTCCGACAATGTCTTTGTTGTGTCTTCAGGAGGAGACAAGCTTCCATCACACCCCCTACAACAGTAAATCAAGCCTCTGCTTCGGCATCGCTTCACGTACACGAAGGGAACCAGTCCATTGACCGGATCCCCTCCCCCATCTTCGCTCCTCCTTCCCCCACATTATCAGCAGAATCCTTTCACTCCGCACACTCCTCCTCCCAAGAGACACTCAACCAGTCAGGCGAAAGCTTCCTTGATGAAGACAATGTCAACATCCATGTCCCTGTCTTCCAACTAGAAGAGAGGCCTCGTAACCTTGCTGAACAATATGTCCAGGCAATTTACTTCGACCCTCAGTATAGATACGCCCTTCTAGAACTTTACGGCCTTTACGGCATAGTAGAAGACACAGGATACACCGTCCCCCGCCTAGTCAAATTTGCGGCTAACCTAGTCCCTCACCTCCCTCCTCCACCTCTTGAACGTGGCTCCTTGGAAGGGGAAGCAAGCAGCTCATCTAGCTCAGGCTCAATATCCACAAGGAGCTCGCTCAAAATTCACCCTCCCCCCTCCAACTAAAGCAGAAAAGGAGTTCATCTCTCGTATCCAAGACTGGGATCAGATCTTGCCTGACAAACAACTAGTTCTTTTAGAGAACTTTCGAAAGGCACAAGAAGAGGCTGAAAGGAGAGAGAGACAGCAGAAGCTAGACGAGATGGCCAGTAACCCCGGCAGTTCCACATTACCCCCCACAGTCCCTCCAGTCCCTGTCCCACCACCCACCATCGATGATTGCCTCACACTTAGTGTTTGAAAGTCCGGTCTGGTCCGGTCTTTTGGACCCCGAGAGCCCAGACCGAGACCAAGACCGGTCTTCCGAAATCTCTTAGCCACAGATAACCGGACTGAACCGACATAGACTGGTCTATGTCAGTTTTTTCCAGTTACGAGACTGGTCTCAACCGGTTGAGGTTGAGACCAGTTTGCGACTGGTAAAGACCAGTCTTGTAGGCAGGAGAACCACTCTCATAGCAAGTTGCACTAGTACTGTAGTAATTACCGAACAATGTACTGTACTGTAGTCTAATTATAATGCCCACCCCGCCGTCGTCGCCCCTTATCTGTCACATCCGAGTCGCATCCGAGTCATCATCGGTCGCACTGTGTCGTCGTCTGTCGCGTCCCTTGTCGCATCCGAGTTGTCGTCTGTTGCCTCCGGGTTGTTGTCGGTGTCGTTCAGTATTGGCATGTTGTCTGGGTCCTTGATGAAGTTGACAGGCAAGTCGAGTTGCCTCGCTGTTGCTATTGTAGTCGCCGCCGGCCTTGTCGTCTTCACCCCACCGTCAGACAATCCTGCATCATCGTGGTTGAACTGCCGTCGCCACCTCGGGTATGTGGTGTTGGTGGGGTCGTTGATTGCTGTCGTTGCCGTCCTGTGTATGCTGAGCAACGCCGTATCACGGTTTCCTAAAGCGTGCTTTCACTTGAACGTGCCCGGCCCAGGAGATTGCCGAGTCTTAGTCACCTTACTGACTATTCTGCTGTCTGGTTCCTTCGCTCATGTTATATCCTTCTGGTCAATCTCCTCAACTGCACAACCAGCCACAACAGCGAAGTGCCAGTCGATGGCAAGGTGACGATGGCAAGACAAAGATGAAGACCACGACCTCAACTTGAAGACCATGACCACGACCTCAAGACGACAACCACGACGACCTCAAGACGACGATTGCGACCTCAAGATGAAGACGACGACCTCAAGACAACAACTTCAAGACCACAACCATGACCTCAAGAAGACGACCACTACGAATCAACGACCACGACCTCAAGATGACGATGGCAACAACTCGGATGACGACGGCGACAACTCGGACGACGACAGCAACAACTCGGACGATGGCGACAACTTGGACAACAACGGCAACAACTTGGACAACGACGGCAACAACTTGGACAACAACGGCAACAACTTGGACAACGATGGCAACAACTTGGACAACGACGGCGATGACTCGGACAACGACAACTTCAAGTTGAACGCGACATGATTCGTACAACTCGGACAGATTTTTATGACTATAGCTAGTGTATTTACTTCATGTACTAGTACTCAGGCAGTATTATCACATCAATTTCATGTGAGATTAATTTGAGCAAAGTAAGGTGCGAGAAAGAGAAAAGACCGGTTGAGCCTGGTCTTGACCGGTCTTACACCGGTCTACCAATTTTCGGCAACGCACTGAGACTGTTACGTTCGGCCCGGAAGTGGACACTGACGTCAAGGGTATGACACCGCGTCAGCAGTATATCGTCATGGACTTGTGAGATCAGTCAGCCGGGTAAGCTCCGGCGCATGTGATTGTGTACGATAGCGGATCGGATCATGACTCGGAATGTGACTCATACTAGGATAGCTGTACTAGGGTTCACGGTACTTACGCTATTGGCTAGTACGGATTGAAGCGGCGCTTGAAAGCCCGTGCGTAACTGTATAAGTAGAGAGCTGCGAAGACCAAGAACGGTATCTTGGTCTTCTTCCAATACCACTATCAGTTCTTCGCTCTATAGGGATCTCCCCCTTTAAGTGAGTCGTCCAGCATACCCCCGAGACCAAGGGGTCCCCTGTGACTTATCCCAACGTTCCCTTCGTGGACAGTGGATTATCCCCTCGACGCCATCTACCACAAAGTCTTCTTCTACCTCAACGAACGCGTGGCGTCCCCCTACGCTACCCTCTATATCATCGATCACCACACCTGGGACGAACTCGAGACTTCCGACACCATCCCTATTGGCGTTCAGCAAGGAGACGATCTTCACGCATACCGAGGACTAGCAGGAGAGTTATTCCCGCACCCTCAGTTCTACCCGCAGAGCAGAGTCAATCGCCTCTTCTACCCTCTCGTTAGATTCGCCACAACCCGAGAAGCCTAAGTCAGGCAAACGTCCGTGGTAGACGTAACATTAAGACCAAGATCCACCGTGGCCAATCTTCAGACAACCAAAGACTACTGGGTACCATTCAGACCCTACCACATCGACAGGAGAGGGGAACGGAACGTACCCAAAAGATACCTACAGTCCGCGTTTTGGAAAGACGACGCGGAAGATCCAGGCTACGTCACCTACTACTATAACCGACAAAATCAACAACAGATCATACCAGTAGAGTTCAACTTCGAGAACACTTGCTGGACCGAAATCAAGTGGGACGACCTCCACAACAAATACCAGATAACACGACCCGCGACCTCCAGCCTCAACCTCGACATCACAGTCAACGACGTAGTAACCAGAGACCAGTGGGGTATCATCGACGGACAAGAAGAAGAACCAATCCGATCTCCCACACCTAAGACCCCAGCACAATCCCCCTCACTCGCAAGTAACCCCGAAGAAATTCGGCTCGTCAAAGACGAGAACGAAGAAACTACCCTAGAGGAAATCGCTAAGTCCATCCCCACCAACATGTCTCAAACAATCACTCAGGAGACCCACGCCAAAACAGCACTGTTCAAAGAACCAGAAAATCAGGGACCTCCGGGAGGAGACCCAGAAGATGGAAACCATGGAGGAGGAGGAGGAGACGACGGAGAACAACCCATCAACACCGCTCAGATCCCAAACAACGCAACCACTGACAAGTTCATAGGAAAGGAACCAATGGTGTTCACAGGAGACCGCGACAAAGCAGAGGCGTTCCTCACGCAATGGAAACGATATGTAGGAGTCAACTTCGCAAACCGAAGCCTACAAATTCCCTACGTCAAAGCAATGATGTTCCTTACCTACATCCAAGGACCACTAGTCGACGAGTGGACCACCGAGACCCAGAAATGGCTTGACGGTCACATCGATCGATACGACACATGGCTATGGGCCGGAGTGGAGCTCGCCTTCAAACGACAGTTCCGCGACAACATGGAACAAGAACGGGCCAGACTGGAGCTAGACAAAGGGTTCAGAATGACGGGAACCGACATAGACGGCTACGTCACTAAATTCGAAAAGTTGATCCGACAAGCTGACTACCGACTAGATGAACCCCTAGTCCTGGACAAATTCACCAGGGGACTACCAATGGACCTCTACCGGAACGCGTATCAGTTCCACAGCCCTCACACCTATCAACAATGGAAGATCGCCGCCATTGAGCAACAAAAACGGTACATCCACATGAAGGCCAGAACAGACGGCTTCGGGAGGCAACCGCAAAACAATGCGCGACCAAGGCAAGGACAACCAGCACGCTTCCAACCGCCAACCAGACAACAAGGGTGGCAACAATACCGTAACCATCCAGACGCGATGGACACCACCCCAGGAAGAATCCGCGCTAGGGTCGCGGGATCAGAAGAAGCAAACCCCAACAACGCCCAGGAATGGAGGGACTACACCCAAGGACGGCCACCGTTCGCGCCTCGAGGAGGGTTCCTGAGCAGAGGGCGCGGAGGACGAGGGATATTCAACAGCAGGGACGTTACCTGCTATAACTGCAACCAGAAGGGTCACTTCTCACGAGAATGCACGCAGCCACGCCAACCGCGCAACCGCGGGACGCTCCAAGGGAGAACCGCCTACATCGAGGAAGTACCCTCCGCTCCACAGAGCGTCGCAGGGGAACCACTCATTAACCTCGATGAGCCCGCACAAGCAAACAGCGGCACCACCTCCCAGCAACGGGTAGAGGATATAATGGGCAGGATCGCAAACCTAGAAGAGGAAGGAAGAGAGATGTTCGCCAGAAATATGGCAGGGAATCCGGATTTTCAGGACGCCTGAACCCAACGGCCTGGGTGAGGGCAGTCAATTGTAACTCGTCGTTCATAACGCGCTATCGATCTATGCATGTTCCAGTTTCGATCCGCACGAGCTACTTCATGGCCGAAAAGAAAGCACTAGTTGACTCCGGGGCAACAGACAACTTCATACACCCGGACTTCATCAAAAGAATGCGCCTAGGAACCAAAGAACTAGAACGCCCCCGAAACATCTGGAATATAGATGGGACACACAACAAAGGGGGGAAAATCACCCACTACATAGACCTAAACATCCAGACTGACGGAAAACAAAAGGATATTAGGTTCTTGGTAACCAACGTAGGGGGGGAAGACCTCATACTCGGATATCCCTGGCTAGCCATGTTCCAACCAAGAATTCAATGGGCAACGGCTACCTTGGACACCAAACAATACCCCATCATACTACGAACAACAAACCCCCGACGCAATAACCTGACCGAAATACGACGACTCATCACCCAGTACACGGACAATACTAATAACCAGATATACCAAGAACTGGAGAAAGAGTCACTCCCCACACACCTACGAACTACCGCAACAGAAATGGCAATATCAGCTCAACAGTACACGGAAAAGAAGGAAATACCAGCAGAATATCAAAGACACGCCAAGGTATTCAGCGAAGAGGAATCCCACAGATTTCCCCCTTCCCGACCATGGGACCACGCCATAGAACTCAAACCCGACGCACCGGACACAATCGATTGCAAAATATACCCGGTAAACCAGGCAGAGGACAAAGCACTAAAAGAATTTCTGGATGAACAACTGGCAAAAGGATATATACGACCCTCCAAATCTCCGTACGCATCCCCTTTCTTCTTCGTCAAAAAGAAGGACGGAAAACTACGCCCGGTACAGGACTATCGAACCTTGAACAAATGGACCATACGCAACCAATACCCACTCCCGCTAATCCCAGAACTAATCGCAGACCTGAGCGGTGGATGGATATTCTCCAAATTCGACGTACGATGGGGGTATAACAACATATTAATCAAAGACGGAGACCAGGGAAAAGCGGCGTTCAAAACCAAACACGGGTTCTTCGAACCACTGGTAATGTATTTCGGAATGACCAACTCCCCCTCCACGTTCCAAACGATGATGAACCACATATTCAAACCCCTCATCGAGTACCACGAAACCAAAGGAACAATAATCCGAGTATACATGGACGACATCGGAGTCGCAACTGCCTCAACAGAACAAGCACACACGGAAGCAGTGCACGACATACTGGACCTACTGGAGCAACACGACTTATACCTGAAACCAGAGAAATGCACCTTCCACTCCTCTTCCCTCGATTACCTGGGGGTAATCATTGAAAAGGGGGTGATCCGCATGGACCCCGTCAAAATTTCAGGCATTAAAGAATGGCCGACTCCAAAAACCGTAAAGCAAGTACGATCATTCCTAGGATTCTGTAACTTCTACCGTGCTTTCATCAGAAATTTTGCCACGCATGCACGACCCCTCAACAAACTAACCCGAAAAGACACGGAATGGCAATGGGGAACGGAACAACAACAAGCATTTGACAAACTCAAGAGCCTAGTAACAAGCGAACCGGTACTCAAACACCCGGAACTAGACAAACAGTTCGAAATGGAAGTAGACGCCTCAGGATACGCGGTAGGAGCGGTACTCCTCCAACGAGACGCGAACAACAAACGGCACCCCATCGCATTCTACTCAAACACTCTGAACGCAGCCGAAAGAAACTACGACATCTACGACCTAGAACTCCTCGCAATTGTGAAAGCCCTACGCAACTGGCGACAATACCTCGCCGGGTCACCACACAAGATCAAAGTCTTCTCCGACCATATGAACCTATTATACTGGAGATCCCCGCAAAAGATTAGCAGACGAGTAGCAAGGGAAGTACTGGAACTGTCAGAATACGACGTCGAGATTCACCACATCAAAGGCACAGCAAACGGACGAGCAGACGCTCTATCACGACGACCGGACTACGACCAGGGAGAAAACGACAACGAACACGTCACGGTGCTACCAGACCACATCTTCGTCCGGGCCAACGTCATCGATACCACAGAGAATCCCACTCGCACGAACTCGACGATCGACATCCTGGAAATGGGAACGACATACCCAGTATACACCCAAGAGGAGCAGACGATCAAGAAATGGGTAGACCCGCACAAACTCAAGAAAATCGAGGGAACATGGTACAAAGACGGAAGACGCGTGGTAACAGGAGACCTACATGAACGACGGCGCATTATCCAAGTACACCATGACCCACCGGTACACGGACACCCAGGGATCAATCGGACAATCAAGATGGTAGAACGATACTACTGGTGGCCGGGCTTGCGACAAGAAACCCAGGATTACGTCAAGGGATGCGCCGATTGCCAAAGAATCAAGGTCAACAACAGACCTACGCGAGCACCATTACAACCCATATTTCCCAAACCGGAGGCAACCCCATTTCAGACGATAGCGCTCGACTTCATCACCAAACTACCACAATCGGAAGGGTGCGACTCGATACTGACGATCACAGACCACGACTGCTCCAAAGCAGCCATATTCATCCCATGCCTAGAAGAAATCACGGCGGAAGGAACTGCAGCCTTGTACGTAAAACACGTATTCACCCGGTTCGGACTACCGTCGCGCATCATCAGTGACCGAGACCCCCGATTCGCCTCCAAGTTCGTAAGAGAACTGTGCAAGATACTAGGTATCGAGCAAAACATTTCCACGGCTTACCACCCCCGCACGGACGGTCAATCAGAACGTACCAACCAGTGGCTGGAACAATACCTCAGATTCTGGGTCAACGAACGACAGGACAACTGGATCGAATACCTCCCAATGGCCGAATTCACACACAATAACTGGCCTAACGAAGCGACGAAGGAATCCCCTTTCAACCTCCTTATGGGATATAATCCACGAGCCGATTGGACAGACCGCCCCTCACCAATTCCCCAAGTAGCACTACGCCTGAAACAGTTCAGAGAGGCTAGAACACGCGCCCAGGAACTGATGATCAAAGCGCAGCAGGGCTGGATCAAACACAAAGATACGCCCAAGTACCAAATTGGGGACTTAGTATGGCTAGAAGGCCGCCACCTACGTACCAACCAGCCAACCACAAAGCTTGCGCCCAGAAGACATGGACCATTCCAGATCACCCAGGTGATGTCCGCAGTCAATTACCGCCTAGAACTTCCCACGCAGTGGAGCATCCACCCAGTATTCCACATAGACCTTCTGACCCCCTATCGTGAAACTCCCACACACGGCCCCAACTATCAGCGCCCACCACCGGAACTAGAAGGAGGCGAAGAAGAATACGAAGTCGAGAAGATTCTAGACTCTCGGCGGTTCGGCAGAACCAAGAAACTGCAGTATTTGGTAAAGTGGCGCGGATACCCGGACTCGGATAATCAATGGGTCTCGAAGGATGACGTCTTCGCTGATGAAGCGATAAGGGAGTTCAAACATTTGAACCCCGCCAGGGAAGTGCATATAAGCACAGGGAAAACCCAAGAGACGTCCCCATCTCCTTCCCTCTCTATTCCCCACACTCATGTCCCAATCCCCAGTACAAGTCCACTATGTCCTCGACGACCTGCTCCCCATCTCAGTCCAGCCTACCCTCATCGTACAGGACGCCCCAGCACTATCACCCATGTCGCTTCCCCAGCCCCTTCAACCAACAGGAAGTCGTCCCTCTTCCCCCGTACCATCCCTCCTTCCTTCGCCAAGCCCTACAGCTGTACATTCACGGGCCTCTTCGGCGCAAGGTTATGTCCCGACGCGACCTTCGTCCCGTCAAGACCAGACTACGGTACAAGAGGATCGAGAGTACAACCGGTACTTGTCGGAGGAGCATTGCCCGCTCAATCGCCATATCACGTATGGGACTCACCTCACAGTTACTCACGACGAAACCCCGCCGGTATGCACCACCGACGGGAGACCAATGCGTGCTCCGAAGGCTTCTCGACCCGCGCTCCGCCGATATCAGGCGGAGGAACACAGTCCAGTTTCCCGATCTCGGGTGGAAACTCCGCCACCCCACGGGTACCAACACAACAGGGGAGTCCATTACATCCCGTTCCAGATACGCGACGCTCAGGGGAGGCTGCACCCAGCTCGCTATACGCAGCTCGTGTTCACGACAGACCCCTTCGTACTCGCCTACCGACAGGGCAGCGACCAGCAGTACGGGAAGTCCGTACATGCCGCGCCCGACTACGACCACCCAAGCCCCGCGCCATACACCGACGACGATCTGATCTTCTTGGATCAGGACAGCAGCTACCGCGAATCCGTCGACGCCGCCCTTCTGGGCATGAAAGACCTCTCGGTCACAGCGGAGATACACCGCTACCGATGTCTCCAGGCGGGGTACGTAGCCAAGGAGGAGGAGCTGCGCAAGAAGGTAGAGGAGCTCGAGAGGATCGGGATCACCCGACGACAGTGCGTACTGCGCCTAGAGCGCGCGAACGCCATCAAGCGCATCGAGGACGAGAGGGACTCTTACCGACCCGGAGCGGAGGAGGGTCAGCGGATCGCCACCATAAGGGAGGTCTTGGAGCGTGGTCGGTCTGGGGCCCGATCCTGAAAAGGGGGTGATGTTACGTTCGGCCCGGAAGTGGACACTGACGTCAAGGGTATGACACCGCGTCAGCAGTATATCGTCATGGACTTGTGAGATCAGTCAGCCGGGTAAGCTCCGGCGCATGTGATTGTGTACGATAGCGGATCGGATCATGACTCGGAATGTGACTCATACTAGGATAGCTGTACTAGGGTTCACGGTACTTACGCTATTGGCTAGTACGGATTGAAGCGGCGCTTGAAAGCCCGTGCGTAACTGTATAAGTAGAGAGCTGCGAAGACCAAGAACGGTATCTTGGTCTTCTTCCAATACCACTATCAGTTCTTCGCTCTATAGGGATCTCCCCCTTTAAGTGAGTCGTCCAGCATACCCCCGAGACCAAGGGGTCCCCTGTGACTTATCCCAACGTTCCCTTCGTGGACAGTGGATTATCCCCTCGACGCCATCTACCACAAAGTCTTCTTCTACCTCAACGAACGCGTGGCGTCCCCCTACGCTACCCTCTATATCATCGATCACCACACCTGGGACGAACTCGAGACTTCCGACACCATCCCTATTGGCGTTCAGCAAGGAGACGATCTTCACGCATACCGAGGACTAGCAGGAGAGTTATTCCCGCACCCTCAGTTCTACCCGCAGAGCAGAGTCAATCGCCTCTTCTACCCTCTCGTTAGATTCGCCACAACCCGAGAAGCCTAAGTCAGGCAAACGTCCGTGGTAGACGTAACAGAGACCGAGACCGGACTGCGGTTAGCGGTCTTGATCGGTCTTAGTAATTTCCGGTCCGGATCAGTCCTGGTCCAGTTCAGTCTCAGTCTTTTTTCAGTCTTGAGACTGGACTTCCAAACACTACTCACACTCATCAACCAATTGGGCCTTGCCATGGGTCAACTTGCGCAACAGGTCGCCGACCTAAGTAACCATTGGCGCAAGTCGCCCCTCATCCGGAAAGCAAAAGGAAGTAGTGGCCCGTCCCAAAGCCTGGGATGGGAAAGGCAACTCTACAGATGCCTGTCACTTCCTTGCCGCCTTCTGCAACTGGGCAGGATCAGCTGGAGATGCAATGAACACCTGGAGTGCCACAGATAGCAAATGGTACATTGATGAGCACCGCTGGATTGCGGCAGCTCTCAACTTGATGGAAGGAGACGCAAAAACCTGGGCCCTCCCATTTTTGGAGCAAGCCAATGCCAGTGGAACTCCATTTGGAGTGTTACGATCACCCGGATCGTTCGCGATATATCTTCGATAACTCTTGTAATTCCCGAAGGCGCAACTTAAGCGATAGAGCGCACTTTGTCTTTGAAGCAACCTTGACACTGGAAGGATACTTGGGCTATATTGTTTGAAGACCAAGATGGAAAATACAATGTAAACTATGAGCCTCTTTTATATCCTACAGTACTGGTATTTTCCATACTATTTTCTACGGGACGCGCAAGTGCCAGCACACCAATAGTTCTGCTGGCACTGCTGAGCTGGCAGCATAAGAGTCACAGTCCTAAAATGGAAATCGAGTCATTTGTTCGAAACGGGAAACGCTTACGCGTCATGTCACGTGATCGTGACATGGAGGAACCTTTGACAGGTTCACCCAACAATTCAACCGCAGGTTCAGCCCTCTGGACGTCAAAGAAACAGCTTGTGAGGAGCTAAAGAAAGTCAAACAAGGAAAGAAGCCAGTCTCCGACTATATGTCGGTATTCAAACAGTACTCAGGGCAGACTGGGTGGTCTGAAGCAGACCTACATACACGATTCTATGATGGACTCAACGAGGACATCAAGGACATCCTATCATGGTCCAATCTACCCCAGAAAACCTATGATGAATTGAAGAAGTCAGTGCAAACCATAGACCAGCGCATATGTCAGTGCAAGAATGAAAAGAGCAGGAAACCCTCTACATCTCACAATGCACCAACCCCCGATCCAAATGCCATGCAAGTAGATGCGACGCGTCAGCAAGGCACACAGAAGAAAGGGGACATCTTCAAAACAGTCACCGAGTACCAGAAATGGATGAAAGGAAAGTGTTACAGTTGTGGTTCAACCGAACACGTCAAGAAGGATGGAAACCATGAGAGAGACATGTGCAACCACTGTCAAAAGGTTGGACACCAGAGCACCATCTGTCAAGTAAAGAAAATGGGGAAACCAGCTAAAGCAAAAGCCACAGCAACTATGGAATCCCCTAGCCCATCATCATCATCCTCGAATACCGCAGCAGCAGCCGCTTCAACAAGTACAACTCCAGCAAAGACGCCACAGGTAGACGTAGTAAGTTATTGGAGTTGATGAAAAGCCAACAAGAACAGCTGGACACTATTCAGGCGGCTTTTTAGTTCAGGGGTCACATATAGCTGTGACTGGCCCCTCTACAGTAGATGACTTGGCTTCATGTAGTTGTAAAATATGTTTACGTTCTCCTCGCCTCGTTTTGGACTCATCTTCTGTAATTCATACGATATCCTCCTCTACCTGTAAGTTAGATAGTAGTGATGTTTCTCTTTCTGGACTTTCTGAAACCACATCTACATCTGCCTCAGAGATGAACAATAGTATTAGTGTTCCTGTTGCTCCACTTTCTTCCGAAGCAGCGCCGCATGTGATGATTTCTGATGCAGCACTGTCTTCAACTATTATTCCCGAAACAAAAGATAAAAAATCACATTTTCATATTTCTGTGTATTTAAAAGGACATCATCGTACTGTAAAAGTAGCAGCAATGGTAGACTCCGGAGCAACTTCGTTGTTCCTGGACAAGAAGTACGCTGACCGCCACAAGATGTTGCAGGTTCCTCTTGAGCATCCCATCACCCTATACAATATAGACAGGACACTCAACGAAGCTGGTAGTATCACCCATAAAGTCAGACTTACTCTGCAAGTCAGCCCCAGTGAAGATAGTCATGACTTTTTAGTCACTTCACTAGGCCCAGAGAACGTCATACTGGGACTACCCTGGCTCAGACTATGGAACCCCAACATAGATTGGCAGGAAGGCACTAGTATGCATCTCAATTCCACCACTGAAATAGCACAACCGGAACTTGAGATAGAGGTGACGCACATTATGGCGAACTGTATGGAACGTCGCCGTCTCCTTGCAGAGAAAGTGTTAGACACGGCCCAAGACGAAGTTTTCTGCCTGGCAGGCTTTACATATTCTCAGCAGATCACAGAAAAAGCCACAGCTGCCAAGCCTAAGAAAACCTTTGAAGAAATGGTGCCAAAACACTATAGAGACTTTGCAAAAGTATTCTCTGAGGAAGAATCCCAGAGGCTCCCTCAACATCAACCATGGGATCACGCAATTGATCTTGAACCAGATGCAGTCAAGCACTGGAAAGTCAAGTCATATCCCATGTCACCCAACAAGCAGACAGAATTAGACAAATTCCTGGAAGAGCACATTGCTAAAGGATATCTGGTACCATCAAAGTCACTGATGGCATCCCCAGTATTCTTTATCAAAAAGAAGGATGGGAAGTTACGTCTAGTGCAGGATTACAGGCGGCTTAATGAAATCACCATTAAAAACTGCTATCCACTTCTGCTTGCTGCAGACATCATTAATAGGTTGAAGGGAGCCGAATACTTCACTAAGTTTGACGTTCGATGGGGCTATCATAATATTCGTATCCGACCAGGAGACGAATGGAAAGGTGCCATTGTCACCAACTGTGGGTTGTATGAGCCAAAAGTAATGTACTTTGGCATGACCAACAGCCCTGCCACCTTCCAAGCCTTCATGAACGCTGTATTCGCTGATCTCATCGCACAAGGAGAAGTCGCAGTCTATATGGATGATATCCTCATCTATACTCAGGACTTAGAGCACCACCGTTGCATAGTCCGCAAAGTGCTCAAACACCTACAAGACTACGACTTGTATCTCAAACCAGAGAAGTGCGATTTTGAGAAATGCGAAATGGAGTATTTAGGGATGATTATCTGTCCCGGAGAAGTGCAGATGGACCCTGGCAAGGTCACTGCAGTAAGGGAGTGGCCAACACCCACGACGCTCAAGAGGTTAGAGCTTTTGTTGGGTTCGCCAACTTCTATCGTAGGTTCATAAAGGATTTCGCGGCTATCGCCCAACCTTTACACGACCTCACGAAGAAGGATACTCCATGGCACTGGCATTCTGAACAGCAGAAAGCCTTTGACGAGCTAAAGGAGTGTTTCATACAAGAACCTATCCTAAAGGTGTACGACCCAGACCTCCCTATGTGAGTTGAGACTGATGCTTCAGGATTTGCTACTGGTGGAATACTTACTCAGAAGTACCCAGATGGTCTCTGGCACCCAGTTGCATTCTGCTCAGAGTCAATGAGCAAAGAAGAGCGCAACTACGAGATTTATGACAGAGAAATGCTCGGCTTAATCTGCGCCTTAGAGGACTGGAGACATTTCCTCAAAGGCATCTCCTTTGAAGCGATCACCGACCATAAGAATATTGTTACGATTTTCTCCCTCTCGCTTCTTCTCACCTCAGTGTCTCATGACTCGTATTCGGTGTTGGACTTCCAGTGTACTTTTACGATACGATCCGCTTCGATCCGTATCTCGGCTCTTATCTCGCGCCTAGCGCATGACCGTTGCGACGCCCTGTGGCATGACTTCCAGAACCCGCTAACGACTTCTGATCCACTGCGTCGTCCCGCGGAATTCCCTTGTTCTCTTTTCGTATTCTCCCTTTGTTAGCTCTCTAGGACCCGGATCCTAGGATCGCGCCATATGTTTGTCTCTGACAAACATCATGTACTAGTATATAAGTCCCACGCTGCCTAGCTTGTACGGTAGACTTGACTTCTTGTGTAATACCACACCGCTGTCTGTTCTCACTGACCCGACCCTTTGAGTCGCACTTTCGCTTGACTCCTCTGCTTCGCTCGCCGTTGCGCTTGAGCCTGTCCTTGCTATTACCCTTGTGTCCACGGAGGCCAAGTGGTACTTGTTCACCATCGAACTAAGTCGTAACTGACTTACTCCCGTCCCGTTACCGTCCGTGACTTAACCGAAGTACACGTCGTACTTAACGCCCCTGTGGTGGCGTTACATTAAGTCAAGTCTCTCACAGTGGCGACATCTAGTCGCGCCAGATCCGCGTTCCACCCAGAATATATTACTCGGTTTACAACCGACGAGCTCTCTGATCGTATCAAAGGAGCAGCTGTCTGGGCAGAAATCAAAGGCGTTGAAGGATATTATATCTTCAACCCAACAAAGAAAGAGTATCACCAGATCCATTACCTAGAGGACAAACGTCTCTGGGCTTACATCGATTACTCGCCGAACGAACGAAGCTGGTACACTATCAAACCAGTACCGCTTGAATTGAACGTTGGACCACTAAAGAGTCATAACCCGAAAGGGATTGACATTGACTCCGACCCCGATAATTCACCTAGTGTCTCGGTGCCAACAGCCACGTTTACCCCCTCTCTGTTCATAAATCCCCCAGACCTACCCGGTTCTCAACCCACACCCCAGTCCATGTCACAAACCCATGCCTCGGCCAGCACAACCCTTACCAGCGGAGGACCAGCTCCTTCTGGTAGTGGAGGCGCTCCTAGCGGCAGGCCCGTCAGGTGGAGCAGCGGCTCCTGGAGGCGGAAGCGCAGCTCCTGGAGGAGGTCTCCCGGGTGGCGGCATTGGTGGAGGAGGTGCGCCAGGCGGTGGAGCAGGCGGCGCAGGTGGCGGAGGAGGCGGGGGCGGTGGAGCAGGTGGTGCTCCTGTTCCCCCCTGCCGGAGCCGCACCAGCCGCGATCCCGCCCGCACCCGGAGGACACGGACGCTTAGGAGGGAACCCACCCCCCGAGTTCAACGGAGACCGAGAGAAAAGCAAGCAATTCATGCTTGCGTTCAACTTATACCGAGAAATGAACCCCACCGTCGACCAGCTCGCTATCCCCTACCCCCGCGCGATGACCTTTCTTTCCTACATCCGCGGACCCCTTGTCGACGACTGGGTCACAGAGCAGTTCGCTTGGCTCGAGGACCAGCGAAACACAGGAGTTCTGATGACTGAGATGAACCTGTGGAACACCGTCCGCGATCGGTTTATGCAGTCATACACCGATACGGCGGAACGAACAAAGGCCCGGAAGAGTTTGCAAACTCTGACCATGAAGGGCGAAGACATCGACACCTATGTGGCTACGTTCTCCAACCTAGTCCACAAAGCCGGGTATAACCCCGATGAAGCCACAACCCTGGACATGTTCCAGGATGGACTCCCAGACCAGTTAGTAATCAACGCCACACGCTTCCAACATCCGATCACATGGGATGATTGGAAGGCGGCCGCTCGTCTACAGCAGGCTGAATATCTGGTTTTAAAGGACCGCCTGGGAAAGAACAGATCCCAGCGCGGAAAGAAGGGCGGACACAGCCGAGAGCAGTGGGTCCAGGCCCTCAAACAGAACCGAAACCCTAACGCCATGGATGTTGGACGCGCCCGAGCCTCCGTGGCGCTTACCGACGGAGACCGGGCCCAGCTTCAGAAGGAGGGACGATGTTTTAGATGTCGTGCTCAGGGGCACATGTCGCGTAACTGCCCACAAAAGGGAACGCGCGCGGCTACTGCCTCCTCCTTCGGATCCCCCCTCCTTTACCCCGGCTCCAGACGTATCAACTCCCACCATCACTACTGTCGCCGTATCTTCTAATCGCGTACTTTCGAATGAAGAGCAGGCGGATGCGCAGATCGCTGCGATGAAAGCGCAGACCCAGGAGGTCAGAGACCTCATGGTGGACAAACTATTCGGGAAGGAGGGTTTTCCCGACGCTTGAACCCGGCGGCCTGGGCTAGAGCGTTAAATCTAAACATGTACACTAGCAGATATCGATCCATGCGAATCCCAGTTCTGTTTAAATCTGCACACACGACGGCCGAACGACAAGTCCTAGTGGACTCAGGAGCAACCGACAATTTCATTTGTTCAACATTGCATCAAACGACTACAGATATCCACCCGAAACGTCTCGCATCCCATCTGCATTTGGAACGTGGATGGGACAAACAACCAGGACGGAGAGATCACGCAGTACACCGATCTCACCGTAAGAACAGGGGAGGAGACCAAGACGCTTCGTTTCCTAATCACGAACTTAGGAAGAGACGAAGTGATCCTCGGATACCCCTGGTTCATGGCCTTCGAGCCACAGATACGATGGGGAGAAGCGACGTTGAACGAGGAGTTTCAACCGGTCGTTATTTCCAGCCTTCATCTGTCAGACGAAGCCACGCCTATGGAAGCATCCATAAGAGTGTTGGAGACATATCAACTTGACAAGGAGGCGTGGGAACAGCTCATAGACGATGAGCGGGATCCCTGCATCACATTCTTACGAAAAACAACGACCGCCTCAGAGTTAGCCCAGCGCGAGGCGGCAAAGAAACCCGAACGCACATTCGAAGAAGCTGGTACCTGCGGAGTACCGGCGACACCGTAGAGTGTTCAGTGAAGAAGCATCCCACCGATTTCCTCCCTCACGAGTGTGGGACCACGCCATCGACCTCCTACCTAACGCCCCGCCAGCGTTAGATTGTAAAGTGTACCCGCTGGCACAGGACGAAGAGGAGGCGCTCACCACGTTCCTCACCGAACAGCTGGACAAAGGGTATATAAGACCCTCCAAGTCCGCTTACGCATCACCATTCTTCTTTATCAAGAAGAAAGATGGGAAGCTAAGACCCGTCCAAGACTACAGACGGTTGAACAAGATCACCGTCCGAAACCACTATCCCCTTCCCCTCATCCCCGAACTCATCGACCGTATACGAGGAGCCCGATTGTTCTCCAAGCTCGACATTAGATGGGGCTACAACAATATATGGGTCAAACCGGGAGATGAGCATAAGGCAGCATTTAAAACGAACCGGGGACTATTCGAACCGCGGGTCATGTATTTCGGCCTTACCAACTCCCTGTCGACCTTCCAAGCGATGATGGATTACATCTTCCGAGACCTAATCCTGCTCGGGCTTGTGATCATCTATATGGATGACATCCTAATCGCCACCGCCCTCGACCACACCCAACACAGGAACGTGCTGCATGAGGTACTGCGCCTCTGCGAAGAGCACGACCTGTACGTTAAACCAGAAAAATGCGAGTTCGAGGTGTTAGAAATAGAATACCTCGGACTCATCATCGGACATGGGAATGTCCGGATGGATCCCGTTAAGGTACGGGGAATCCTGGAGTGGCCAGCCCCGAAAAGCCTCAGGGAAGTGATGCGCCTTCCTCAGCTTCTGTAACTTCTATAGGCGGTTCATCCGGGGATTCTCCACCCTCGCCCGCCCGTTGCACGACCTCACAAAAAAGATACCCCCTGGCGCTGGGACCAGGACCAGCAGGATGCATTCGATAATATCAGACGAAGCATAGGCCGAGAACCCGCACTCCTCTTCCCCGACCTCACGAAACCATTTGAGCTCGAAGTAGACGCGTCCAACGTAGCCCTTGGGGCAGTACTTAATCAATTAGGACCTGATCGACGCATGCACCCGGTTGCGTTCCACTCTGAGTCACTAACGGAAGCGGAACGCAACTACGACATCTACGACAGGGAGCTACTGGCGGTAGTCAAGGCGCTACGAGCCTGGCGTACCTACCTGGTCGGCTCCCCTCACAAGATTATCATCCACACCGACCACGCCAATCTGCAGTATTGGAAAGACCCCCGAAAGATCAGCCGAAGAGTGGCACGCGAGTTTTTGGAGTTATCGGAGTACAACTTCGCACTGAAGCACGTACCTGGTATAAAAAACGGTCGCGCGGACGCCCTCTCGCGACGAGCTGACTATGAGCCCAACGAGGAGGACAACAACGATGTAATCATCCTCCCCGCTGACTGATTCATACGCGCGACCCAGATGTCAATGCACGACATGGACATCTGGACGCAAATAGCGCAAAACATGGACGAGAAAGCCGTCCTCGTGTGGGTCGAACCCCACAACCTGAAAAAGCACCAAGGTCTCTGGTGGAAAGGCGACGCTCTCGTTGTCGTGGGCGACAACGATCTTAAACGGGGGGTAATTACCTTTTTCCACGACACGCCAAGCATGGGCCACCCAGGAATCGCAAACACGCTAGAGTTGGTGCGACGTGACTACTGGTGGCCGAATATGCGGAAGGACGTAGAAGACTACGTCAAGGGCTGTGCGACGTGCCAAGCCAACAAAATCAACCCCCACCGACAAAAGCCACACCTCTTCCCTATCACCACAGACCCCGATGCCGAACCATTTGAAGTCGTGACGATGGACTTCATCACGAAGCTACCCCCATCGAACGGATACGACTCTATCCTCACCATTACTGACCACGATTGTTCGAAAGCAGCCATCTTCATCCCGTGTAATGAGACGATTACTGCGGAAGGAGTGGCACGGCTCTACCTCCACCACGTTTATCCGCACTACGGCATCCCCCGAAAGATGATCACGGATCGAGACCCACGCTTCACGTCCGCCTTCATGAAGGACTTGTGTAAGACGCTGGGGATCCGCCAGAACATCTCCTCCGCATATCACCCGCAGACGGATGGGCAGTCGGAGCGCACTAACCAGTGGCTGGAACAATATCTCCGCCACTGGAGCAACGTGCAACAGGATAACTGGGCGGAGGCACTTCCAGTAGCGCAATTCGCGCACAACTCGTGGCCAAACGCCACAACCAAACATTCCCCATTCTTGTTGATCATGGGATGGGAACCACATACCACGTGGACATCAAAACCCACGTCAACTCCATCCATTGATCAACGATTAGAAGAGATGGGTGACAGACGCCAGCACGCGCAAGACTGTATCAAGCACGCGCAAGAGCTTATGGCGAAGAGGGGAAAGACACGCTTCATACCTTACCTGGAAGGCGCTCAAGTATGGTTGGAGGGGACGAACCTCCGGACCTTCTACCCCACCGCAAAGCTCGCACCAAAATGCCATGGACCGTTCCGAATCAAGAAAGTCTTATCGGTGGTCTCATACGAACTAGATCTTCCGAAGACGTGGAAGATACATCCCGTGTTCCATGCGAACCTCCTTATGCCATACAAGGAGACGGAACTCCATGGAGCTAATTTCACGCGACCTCCACCTGACCTTATCGAAGGAGAAGAAGAGTTCGAAGTGGAGCGCGTGTTACAATCTCGCCTTCATGGCAGAGGGCGCAAACTTCAATTCCTGATCCAGTGGAAGGGATTTCCCATGAGTGACAGCTCGTGGGAACCACTTGATAACGTTCGCCACGCACCTGACTTAATCGCCGAATTCTATCGGCAAAATCCTACCGCCGAAGGGGCTGGACGAAAGATATAAAAGACGCACCCCCTTCGCCCACACTCGTCACCCATGATCATCCCTGGAAACCTCATGTCTGATACACCCGTCGTCACCACTGTGCCCGTTCGCCCCCCCTCTCAAATCATTCTCGACAACTTGACTGTCCCGTCCCAAGAGGCTGGAATTCCGGACATGAACCCTGACACCACCCACACCCCATACTCCCGAATCGTTATGCCTCCCCCACTACCTGAATTTATGCTTGACCCCGAGACCTCGCTACCCACTATTGCCGAACCACCCGAGTCGTCGGGATCCCCTGGGTCGACGTCTCCGCCTCCACTTGTCTCGCAACCGACACTTAGTACCTTGCACCAATCCTCACTTCCGCTTCCTCCATTCCCACCTGGGATTGACCACGTGTTTACTCCCATTGCCACCGTTGAGCTCGCCGTCCCTGACCCACGCTACGCCCTCCTTGATGATGAAGACCCGGACATATCAGGAGAGCCGGGTATTCCCTATTTCCCTAACGATCCCACCTCCCCGCGCTTCTACCCGCTCATGATTGGCGAGCCGGGAAAGAAAGAAGTAGCGCGGTATATCTATTACCGCAAGGACTACCAGGAGGTGGTAGGCACGATGGGGAAAGGGGAGCCATGCTACGTCACGCCCATCTACCTACGCACCACCACAGCTCACCAGTTACCCCAACACGTGACGGACCAGCAGATAGACCTCTTCCACCCCCACGACCCTTGCCGACTCGTCATCGACGAAGTCATCTCCTCCCTCCATTATCCCGCCCTCCACGCCGACGTCGCCCGCCTGCGCACGTGCCTGGAAGCCCGAGACGCGCTTAAGGTGCGACGGGACGACCTCCGCAGGCTGGAGACGGAGGCCATCAAGGACCAGTTTCACCTGGACATGAATATGTCCAGCGTAAGAAAGCGGTTGCAGTACGCCCACGTCATTCCCCTTATCAGCGACCGATACGTCGAGCTCATGACCAAGCCCACTCGACCCCGCCACTCCTCGATGCCACTGCCCCTGCGCGCGGATGGACCTGGTGAGATGCCGTTGCCCCCGCGGGAGGGAGGACCCTGTGAGATGCTGCGCCTTCAAGGGGAAGGCAGCACGCGTCGTCGCAGGTGTTACGAGTGTAGGTCCAAAGACCACCTCGTACGAGACTGCCCCGAGCGAGGACGGCGGGACGCGTGTCAGTGGTGCGGCAGCCTCGCCCACCGCGTAGACGTTTGCCTTATAAGGCGAATGTCCCCGATGTCCGCCCGATACGAGAACCCCACACCGCGTACCCGCTGGTGTGGGAAGTGTCTCGACTGGAAGGCCACTCACGACGAGATCGATTGCCCTCAGTATGAGGGGTGCCAGAAGTGTGGCCGTAGAGGGCGCCACATGTTTTTACATTCTCATACCTGTCCCCATTCCCCTTCTCCCAACCCGGCTACCGTTATCCCCGAAGAGGATTGCTACTATACCAGCGACTAGTCGAAGTTGTGGCGACTTCGAGTCTGACGGGGGGGTAATGTTACGATTTTCTCCCTCTCGCTTCTTCTCGCCTCGTGTCTCGTGACTCGTATTCGGTGTTGGACTTCCAGTGTACTTTTATGATACGATCCACTTCAATCCGTATCTCGGCTCTTATCTTGCACCTAGCGCATGACCGTTGCGACGCCCTGTGGCACGACTTCCAGAACCCGCTAACAACTTCTGATCCACACGTCGTCCCGCGGAATTCCCTTGTTCTCTTTTCATATTCTCCCTTTGTTAGCTCTCTAGGACCCAGATCCTAGGATCGCGCCATATGTTTGTCTCTGACAAACATCATGTACTAGTATATAAGTCCCACGCTGCCTAGCTTGTACGGTAGACTTGACTTCTTGTGTAATACCACACCGCTGTCTGTTCTCACGACCCGACCCTTTGAGTCACACTTTCGCTTGACTCCTCTGCTTCGCTCGCTGTTGTGCTTGAGCCTGTCCTTGCTATTACCCTTGTGTCCACAGAGGCCAAGTGGTACTTGTTCACCATCGAACTAAGTCGTAACTGACTTACTCCCGTCCCGTTACCGTCCGTGACTTAACCAAAGTACACATCGTACTTAACGCCCCTGTGGTGGCGTTACAAATATGGAATGGTGGGCAAGCATGAAAGACTTAAATTGCTGGCAAGCACGCTGGGCATTATATTTAAGTCGCTTCGCCTTCAAGATCACTTACAAGAAAGGAGACTCTATGCAAGCTGACACACTCAGTTGTTTCTCCAGAGATCACATCAGGGACAATGAAGATAACCGCCAGGTTCAGGTGTTACAACCTAAGCATTTCCTTAATGCCGCCCAAGCACAGTTCTGCCCAGAAGTGGACTCCCTAGGCAGTCACATCAAACTCACATCTATAAAAGAAGCCGAAGTTATTGAGGGTCTTAAAAACTTACAAAAAACTGCCCCTAAGGCTCTTACAGATGGAGTTGCGCTGTGGGAAGAAGAAGACGGTTTCATTTACCATAGAGGAAAGCTCTATGTACCCAGCATCAGTGTTTTCACACATTGCTTTTTTAGCTGGTACCAGCTGGTACAAGCTGGTACAAGCTAAAAAGGTAAGCAAGTTTCCCCTAAAATTATAAAGTTGACCAGTTGGCAGGCCATGTCAAATTTTCAACAATCTCCTCACAGAGCGATGACCAGCAAGTAGCACAAGTTCAGAAAGTCATACAAGTCCAAGTATTAGTGATATCATACATTTATCATATCATATATTAGTTATATAAATATATTAGTCATAAGTTATCATAGTCAGGTCACACCAAATCACAGTCACACCATTTATGCATAAAAATAATATATTATTTAAAATAAATACATGATATTAGTACTACTGGTAGGGAGGTGGAAGTGCAGATGGCATGGATGGGGTCGGGGTCGTGATGGGTCGGCAGGGTGTTGCACGCCATGTTGGGGTGACATGGCGGGTCGGCGGTGGTGGCGTCTTGGTGTGGCGGTGACTTGGCATGTGGTGGGATGTTGCGCGCCGTGTCGGGGTGGTGTGGGGGTCGGTGGCAGCTGGGGCCTTGTGTGCTGCATTGAGGCGGTGTGGCGGGGTCTTGCACGTCGTGTTGAGGCGGCGTGGCGGGTCGGCAGGGTCTTGCATGATGTGGCGGGGTCTTGGCATGTGTTGGGTCGGGGTGGCGGTGAGTCAGCGTGTTGCATGCCGTGTCGGGGTGGCATGGGGGTTGGTGGCGACTAGGCCTTGCATGCCGTGTTGAGGTGGTGTGGCAGGGTCTTGCACATCATGTTGAGGCGACGTGACAGGGTCTTGGCATGTGTTGGGTCGGGGTGGTGGTGAGTCAGTGGGTGGCGGGGTCTTGCGTGCCATGTCGGGATTAGTGTTTTAAGGTCTGGTCCATAGGACCGGAAAAAGACCGGGACCCGACCGGACCGGACCACATGCAACCAGACTATCTGTCATGGTACGCAAAGTGGACCCTCACTATACGGCGATGACTCCTGTAGTAAGCGGTAATGTGTCATGGACCTTAAGATCAGTCAGCGTAGTATCACATGCCGATGTGGCATGATTCATTCCTAGGACAGTGATAGTAGGGTTCGAGCTATTATTGCTAGTCATAGTACGGATTCGGGAGGAGCTTGAAAGCGTCCTCACACATGTATAGATAGTGGCTCGCAAAGACCAAGATACGCCATCTTGGTCTTCTTTGAATCACCACCTTCTCTTCTCCTCTGCCTCTCTGTTCACTTGTCTCATCTGAGCAAGACGTCTCTATCGATATGCGCCCAGTGACCCTGAATCGTCCTGGTGCCTCTTGTGTCACGTGCCTCGATAAGTGCCGTGTACCTGTGGGAACAGTCACATGACTTGTGACTCGATATTTGCTAAGTCGTGAACGCCCTTATGTCGTCCAAGTCGGACTAACGCTTGTGGTGGCGTTACATTAAGACCAAGATCCCTCACCGTGGCATTCACAACTCGAGACCAGTGGACTAACTTTCAGACTTACTCCCTTGAACATAGGGAGAC
>JAKEYF010000353.1:0-58010 GCA_021527775.1 Lactarius sanguifluus | reverse complement strand
TGGCCAGTAGGTGCATCGCAATTAGTGGGGATCACAGGTATGACATGAAAGGTCAGCAGACTCAGAGTCTCGGACGGTTCAGGGCTACTCCCCCATTTCCGAGCTGGTTCTTTAGCAATACGTAGCATTTATCTGATGGCCCGGGGAAGTTTCACTCACGGACTACACTCTATGCCGCCGCTCCTTCATCGCTCCGGCATAGACTGGCCACCACACCTGTGTCAGCTCTAACTTGGATCGAACTTTGACACTGGCACTCGGACTGGCTTGAACGTAAGAGTTTACACAGGCGTCTTCAAAAATGCCCAATGACTGAGGATGGCCATGACCTCAGCTGGGAGGAGATGATATGCGCAGCGCATGGCTTGCCTAATATGAAACGCCCTTTCTGCGCAATCGACGTGAAGCTAGCACCGTTTCTGTGTCTTGTGTGCTCGCGTTTCTCATGCACGAATTGTTATGGCCTCGAACCGAAGCGCGGCCCTCATACACGCCGTCGCAGGAGACTTAAACGCTGAGGCCGGTGCATGGGGTCGTCCTCGTCGCCTGGTTGAGCTGACGAAGTCTGGGCAATTGCGGTGTCTTCGCTGATATGCTTTGGCTTCGCTGAGCCGGCGCTCTTGGCAATAAAGCAGAATCGCTCTTGCCGTGCGTGCACTTGCAACTTGAGTGTAGCGGTGCGACTGCCGCGCTACGCCAAGTCAAGTGAAAACTAAAGTGAACCGCAACGGTGAGCACACTCAACTTGGCGCGGAGACAAGTCACGCGCCAACGTACAGTCACTGTGGAGATACAGACGCGTGGAGTCTTTATACAAGAACTCAAGTCTGAGGTGATCACACAGTGGCACGTCTGAGTGGAGAACCAAGAGGACAAGTTAATTGGAGAAGGATAAGGGAATACAGTGAGATGCTGCACCTGAGTGGAGAACCAAGAGGACAAGTTGGTTCCACTCAGGACGCTACAGGGAAGCTTATATACACTACTGCGGCTGAGTCTAAACTGAGTTCGAACACTATTACTAAGTGTACAGTAAGGTCCTATGACTCAGGAGCTGACGTGTCGTGTCTATTAATAGCGTTATCTATGGTGCTGACGTGGCACTCTGTCATAACGCTTACGAGCGGCTCCACTTGCTGAGTAAAACCTAATACAGCGAGTAAGCGTAAACTACTAAGCACGTTCTAGATCCTTCTAGTCCCTTCCATCCTTATCGTCCAATCGTATGAGTCCGTACTAATGAGGGATACTAATCCCACGATCACGTGCACATGGTGGCAACCCAATGTGACTAACGAATACCTCTGTACTTCGGCCCTTCATATCTTCACCAAATAAATCCGTAAAAATACAGAAAAATAGGAAAATAATACGCGTCCATGACATCACCCCCCTTCTTAAGGGTCGACGTCCGCGTTGGCCTCTGTGTACATATGAGGAGACTGCCAAGGCAAGGATGCGTAAATGAGAGCTGCTATTTTTCTAGGTGCGCCCGGGTTTAAAGAGTGGAACTCTTTAAGCTTTTCCAGGGCGTGCGCTAGGTTTTTAGCAGGTTCCCAAGTGTCCTCGCCCTCTCTGTAGCCCTTCCAGCGAACTAGGTACTTGAGAGCACGACCAAAGAGTTTTGAGTCTCTTATGTGGTCTACTTCGTACTCTTCTTCCCCTTCAACTGTGACGGGTTCAGGTGGAGGTGGCAAAAGCCCATTAACTTCGTTTCCCTTGTAAGGGGAGAGGCGGTCTACATGAAATACATCATGGATCCGTAATGCAGGGGGGAGTGCAAGCTTGTAGTCGACGTCACTTCTAACTTCAGTGACTTCAAATGGGCCTAGTTGCTTAGGTCCCAATTTGGACGACTGCTGGTGTATCTTTATTTGCTTAGCTTGCAACCAGACTCTATCCCCGACGTTAAAGGCGTGTGGCTTATGCCTTTGTTCAACGTCTGTCTGCATTCGCCGTTTACTTTGGCATAGAGCTGCCTCTGCATCCTTTCTAGAGGAAACTAAGTGTTGAAGACGTCTGTCGAGCGTTGGAATACCAGTTGGCCTACCAGCCGGAATCGTAAAATCAGGCGTATAGCCATACAGCAACTCAAAGGGTGTGTGACCCGTGGCTGAGTTGAGCCTGCTGTTGATTACGAATTCTGCGGTAGGGAGCAGGTCGGCCCAATCATCCTGTCTCTTACTAATGAACAAGCGCAAGTAGACTTCTACTTCTTGGTTTTTGCGCTCTACCTGTCCATTAGCTTGAGGGTGATAGGCCGTAGTAAGACCTGCGTCTATTCCTAGTCGCTTATATAGTGCCCGCATGCTCCTTGCCGCAAACTGGGGTCCTCGATCACTGATGATCTTTCGAGGGATCCCATGCAAGGGGAAGACTTGTTCAAAGTAGATGGATGCTATCCCATCAGCCGTAATCTGAGAAGTCACTGGAAATAGATGGATCTGTTTTGTATAGTGATCCACTATGTTAAGGATCATATCCTTTCCACGTGACATAGGCAGAGGGCCGATTAAATCGATCCCAATTAACTGCCATGGACCCTCAGGTACTTCTTGCGGCTGAATTGTAGCTTTGGGGTGTAGATCTTTGCGATAGCGTTGGCATCGATCACATCCTTCTACGTATGAACTTATGAAGCCTGCCATGCGTGGCCACCAATAATAGCGGCTGACTAGCTCTATGGTTCCGTTTTTACCGGGATGTCCTGCAATCGTCGTATCGTGGCACTGTCTTTACCACATCCCTTCTAAGGGCGCGATCGTTTGGGACATATAGCTTTCCGCGGTGATAAACGAAACCGTCTTCTTCTTCCCACAGCGCAACTCCGTCTGTAAGAGCCTTAGGAGCGGTCTTTTGTAAACTTTTGAGACCCTCTATAACTTCGGCTTCTTTTATAGACGCAAGTTTGATGCGGCTGCCAAGGGAGTCCACTTCTGGGCGGAAGTGTGCTTGGGCGGCATTGAGGAAATGCTTAGGTTGTAACACCTGAACCTGGCGGTTATCCTCGTTGTCCCTGACGTGGTCTTTGGAAAATCTACTGAGTGCATCGGCTTGCATAGAATCTCCTTTCTTGTAAGTGATCTTAAAGGCAAAGCGACTTAAATATAATGCCCAGCGTGCTTGCCGGCGATTTAAGTCTTTCATGCTTGCCCACCACTCCATATTCTTATGGTCAGGTGATCGCTTCAAAGGAAATGCCTTCGAGGAAATGTCTCCAGTCCTCTAGGGCGCGGATTAAGCCGAGCATTTCTCTGTCGTAGATTTCGTAGTTGCGCTCTTCTTTGCTCATTGACTCTGAGCGATACGCAACGGGGTGCCAAAGACCGTCTGGGTACTTCTGAGTGAGTATCCCGCCAGTAGCAAATCCTGAAGCATCTGTTTCGACGCGGGTAGGGAGGTTCGGATCGTACACCTTTAAGATAGGTTCTTGAACGAAACGTCCCTTAAGACCGTCGAAAGCTTCCTGCTGTTCAGAATGCCAGTGCCATGGAGTATCCTTCTTCGTGAGGTCATGTAAGGGTCGGGCGATAGCCGCGAAGTCCTTAATGAACCTCCGATAGAAGTTGGCGAACCCAACGAATGCTCTTACTTCTTTGAGATTCGTGGGTGTAGGCCACTCCCTTACTGCAGAGACCTTGCCAGGGTCCATCTGCACTTCTCCAGGACGGATAATCATCCCTAAGTACTCCATTTCACGTTTCTCGAAGTCGCATTTCTCAGGTTTGAGATAGAGATCGTAGTCTTCGAGCCTTTTGAGCACCTCGCGTACAATTTTGCGATGGTGGTTAAGGTCTCGGCTATAGATGAGGATATCATCCATATAGACTGCGACTTCTCCTTCTGCGATGAGATCCGCGAATATTGCGTTCATGAGGGCTTGGAAGGTTGCGGGGCTGTTGGTCATGCCAAAGTACATTACTTTTGGCTCAAACAGTCCGCGGTTGGTGACGATAGCACCCTTCCATTCGTCTCCTTCTCGGATTCGAATATTGTGATAGCCCCATCTGACGTCAAACTTTGTGAAGTACTCTGCTCCTTTCAACCGGTTGATGATGTCAGCGGCGAGTGGAAGTGGGTACCGATTCTTAATAGTGATTTTATTAAGACGGCGATAATCCTGCACTAGACGGAGCTTTCCGTCTTTCTTTTTGATAAAGAATACTGGGGAGGCCATTGGTGACTTAGATGGTACCAGATATCCTTTAGCAATGTGCTCTTGCAGGAATTTGTCGAGTTCCACTTGCTCGCTGGGTGACATAGGGTACGTCTTGATCTTCCAGTGCTTGACTGCATCTGGCTCGAGATCTATGGCGTGATCCCACAGGTTGATGCTCAGGGAGCCTTTGGGATTCTTCCTCAGAGAAGACTTTCGCGAAGTCTCGATAGTGCTTGGGCACCATTTCTTTGAAGGTTTTCTTTGGCTTTGCTGTAATAGCTTTTTCGGCTATCTGTTGACTATATGTAAAGCCTGCCAAACAGAAAACTTTGTCCTGGGCCGTGTCTAGCACTTTCTCCGCAAGGAGACGGCGGCGTTCCATTCGGTTCGCCATGATGCGCGTCACCTCTATCTCAAGTTCCGGTGGCGCTATTTCAGCGGTGGAATTGAGACGCATTGTGCCTTCCTGCCAATCTATTTCCGGGTTCCGTAATCTAAGCCAGGGTAGTCCCAAAATGACATTCTCAGGGCCAAGGGAAGTGACTAAAAAGTCATGACTTTCTTCCGTTGGTCCGACTTGGAGATTAAGTCGAACTTTGTGGGTGATACTACCGGCTTCGTTGAGTGTCCCATCTATGTTATAGAGGATGATGGGATTCTCAAGGGGAACCTGGAACATCTTGTGGCGGTCAGCGTACTTTTTGTCGAGGAACAACGAAGTTGCCCCCGAGTCTACCATTGCTGCTACTTTTACAGTACGATGACGTCCTTTTAAATACACAGAAATATGAAAATGTGATTTTTTATCTTTTGTTTCGGGAATAATAGTTGAAGACAGTGCTGCATCAGAAATCATCACGTGCGGCGCTGCTTCGATAAAGGGTGGAGCAACAGGAACACTACATATATTGTTCATCTCCGAGGCAGATGTAGATGTGGAGGGGCCGAGAAGACAAGAAACGGAACCGACACTACTATCTAACTTACAGGTAGAGGAAGAAATTGTATGAATTACAGGAGATAAGTCCGAAACGAGGCGAGAGCGTAAACATATGGTACAACTACAGGAAGCCGAGTCATCTACTGTAAATAAGGGGCCAGACGCAGCTCTGCTGGTCCCTTGCACTAAAAAGCCGCTTTGAGCGATTCAATCTGCTCTTGCTGCTTTTTCACCATCTCCATCAATTTGGCTACGTCTACCTGTGACGCCTTGGCCGGAGAGGTACTTGGACTGGAGGAGGCGGATGCTACCGCAGTATTTGAAGAGGATGGTGGACTAGGGGAGTCCGTTGCTGCAGCTTTAGCTTTAGCTGGCTTTCCCATTTTCTTGGTCATGCAGACGGGTGCACGGTGGCCGACTCTTTGGCACCAGTTGCACACGTCTCGTTCGTGGTTTCCATCCTTCTTCGAGTGTTCTGTTGACCCGCACCCGTAACACTTCCCCTTCATCCACGTCTGGTACTCTGCTCTAGTTTTGAGGATATCGGCTGGTCCCTGTTTCTTGCCTTGCTGACGCGTGGCGTCTACTTGCATGGCATCGGGATTGGCCGATGTAGGTGTGATTCGGGAGCTTTCGCCCCCCTTTTCTGCTTTCCGGGCCCGCATGCGTTGATCGATGTCTTGCGAGGCCTTTCGCAGGTCTTTGTATCCTAGAGCTATTTTCCCCGTGAATGCGAGGATGTCCTTGATTTCCTCAGAGAGGCCATCATAGAACCGAGTGCACAGGTCTTCTTCAGACCACTTCGTCTGTCCGGCATACTGGTCGAACAGGGATATATACTGGGTCACCTCCTTGCGACCTTGTTTTGTCTTTTTGAGCGCCTCTCGCGCTAAATCTGTGGTGTCCCGCGGACTAAACCTGAGGTTGAAAGCTTTGACGAAACCGGCAAAGGTTCCGCCAAATGGCGATCCACCTTGATTTGCCTCTTCCAGATATGGAAGAGCCCAGGTTTTTGCGTCCCCTTCCATAAGGTTGAGGGCGGCCGCGGTCCATCGACCTTCGTCAATGTACCACCTTTTGTCTGCATCGTTCCATGTGTTCATTGCGTCTCCCACGGAGCCGGCCCAGTTATGGTAAGCGGCAAGGAAATGACGGGCTTCTGTAGAGTTGCCTTTCCCGTCCCATGGTTTTGGGCGGGCTACTATGTCCTTTTTGTTACCATTTGAGTGGGGCCGGGTTGCGTGAGACGCGCCGACTGCCTGCGTAAGATCTTTGACCTCCTGGGCTATGACACCCATGGCCAGACTAAGTTGGTGTATGAGGTCCAGGCAATCCTGGACTGTGGGAGGAGCGGGTGCAGAACCCGAGGCGGCTGCTGATGTGGATGCTGTGGGGTCGGCCATTGCGTCTAGCTGGGCCTGTCTCTCCTTTTTCTCGGCTTCTTCTTGTGCCTTTCGATAATTCTCTAGGAGAATTAATTGTTCGTCAGGCGAGATGTCGTCCCAGTCAACTACTGAAGAAGTGAAGACTTTTTCACTCTTCGTGAGGGGAGGGAGCGCGAATTTGGAGTGAACTCCGCGAGGATACTGAGCTTGAGCCTGCTTGGCTTTCTGCCGACCGCTGGGAGCCACTGTGAGGTGGTGAAGGAGAGGGAGGGGGAGAGAGGCGTGGGACTAGATCTGCTGCAAACGCAACTAGCTGGGGAACTGTATATCCGGTTCCGTTAACTTCACCGCCTAAGCCGTAAAGCTCTAAGAGGCCGTAGTGATAGTTAGGGAACGAGTAGATAGCCTGCACGTATTGTTCTGCGAGGTTACGAGGGGGCAGTTCTAACTGGAATCCCTGGTAACGGATGTTGACACCGTCTTCGTCTATGAAGCTTTCGCCTGACTGGGCGAGGGTTTCTTGGGAGGAGGAGTGTGCGGAATGGAAAGAGGCTGATGACGACCCGTGTGTTGATAAAGATGGGGAAGGAGCACGCTCGTTGGTGATCTGAGGTGTCCTGAGTACGTGTAGCGATGCCGAAGCAGAGGCTTGATTACTAGGGGGCGTCAGGATTGGTGGGATGGAAGCTTGTCTCCTCCTAAAGAGATGACGGAGTCGGGCACGAACGTTCGCAAATATGCGAGGCAGGGTGGAAAATGGTGTGAAGGTGGATTGAAGACGACTGGATACAACGAGCGCGAAACGCTAACTCGAGGATGTGTGGAATGTCCTATCAAGCGAGACCAATACACAGTGATTGTTTCACACTGCGCGAGGCTGCGGCGATAAAGGAACACTCAGGAGTGGGGTAGGGATATGTGTAGAGCCACAAGGCTGTCTGCCTCAGTCTTCTCGACCTGTTGGCTGCCTCTCACACCGAAGTGCTCTCAAACTTTTCTGTTTACTACGCGTACAGCTGTCGCAGGCTAGGCCTGGCTGGCTTCTCGTCCTACTGCAGCTTATCTGGCGTGGTGACCAGTTCTGCAGCAAGTACCCAAACGTTCTACTGTGACCAGATAGAACGCCTATAGGCAAGCACAATGTATGCCGATTTTACGGACACTACAGTTGTACCACAATAGCACAGAATCTGCTTACGGAGGTCCACAGGCAAAGAGTGAGGTGGATAACACAAGGGACTGATGGTCGTCAACCACCTAGCGGGAAAAATGATAAAAGGAGTAAGAACTGGCGGGTGGGTAACCCGAGAGTGTGAAAGGAGAACTTGTCCTAATGTAGCGGTGCGACTGCCGCGCTACGCCAAGTCAAGTGAAAACTAAAGTGAACCGCAACGGTGAGCACACTCAACTCGGCGCGGAGACAAGTCACGCGCCAACGTACAGTCACTGTGGAGATACAGACGCGTGGAGTCTTTATACAAGAACTCAAGTCTGAGGTGATCACACAGTGGCACGTCTGAGTGGAGAACCAAGAGGACAAGTTAATTGGAGAAGGATAAGGGAATACAGTGAGATGCGCACCTGAGTGGAGAACCAAGAGGACAAGTTGGTTCCACTCAGGACGCTACAGGGAAGCTTATATACACTACTGCGGCTGAGTCTAAACTGAGTTCGAACACTATTACTAAGTGTACAGTAAGGTCCTATGACTCAGGAGCTGACGCGTCGTGTCTATTAATAGCGTTATCTATGGTGCTGACGTGGCACTCTGTCATAACGCTTACGAGCGGCTCCACTTGCTGAGTAAAACCTAATACAGCGAGTAAGCGTAAACTACTAAGCACGTTCTAGATCCTTCTAGTCCCTTCCATCCTTATCGTCCAATCGTATGAGTCCGTACTAATGAGGGATACTAATCCCACGATCACGTGCACATGGTGGCAACCCAATGTGACTAACGAATACCTCTGTACTTCGGCCCTTCATATCTTCACCAAATAAATCCGTAAAAATACAGAAAAATAGGAAAATAATACGCGTCCATGACATTGAGGGTCTTGAAGCTTGGAGACCCTGGAGCGGGCATTTAGACCATCATCCGTGAAGAACTGCATTCCAACAACCTAGGCAGAGTGGGGCCAAGGATGCGGGCCTTTGAGTAGGTAGGTTGTTACGTAGCGAGCCTCTCGGCTCTGGTGCGTTGGCTCCACAGACAGCGGCCACAGCGGCGGGCACCGGTACTGAGTTGTGGACCTCAGGCCGGGGCAAGGCTTGTCTTGTTCCAGGGCAATTCCACCGCAGTCGTGAACAAAGGGTTTTTGTCGGCCCCAATTCCTTAAAGGCTTCACAGCTTCACACCCCTAGGTTACGTCGAACCACACGCAGGACACACTCTCAACTCCTGTCACATCGGCTGGTCTACCCAGAACAACAATGCCCGGCACGCTCGGGTCTTCGTCAAACATGATGGAGGGGGTGATTGATATTTCGCCGTCACCAGAGTTAGACTCGGAGCCCCAGACCGTCTATCGTCCCCTACATCGCAAACGCCCCCTATCCGATGGCGACGACAGTGCAATTGAGCTCACTGATTCTACGGACAGTCAGAGTAGCGCGCCATATAAAAGGGCGAAGAGACGGGTTCGTCCTCGCTCGGGACAAAATGGTTCATCGAGTAGAGCATCCCAAACCTTGAGGCCCCCAGTAACAGAGCGCACTCAGAGACTCAGAGCTCGGACCCCTACATCACCTCCGGTACCAATATTACCAATCGTTTTCCCTGCTGTCCAGGGGCTACACGCACATCCTACATCTTTCGGGGAGGGATCCATGCAAATCATGCCTCCGGCGAACACCGACAACTTTCGGCTGCCATACAATGAACTAACTTTCTCTCCCGAGCTCCTTCCACTGGTCCGTGAGCCATCACCTCCAGTTTCCACCCCTGTTTCAGAGGTCGAGCAAGAACCGCACGAGGTTCTTGTCAAGCGTGTGCGCGAGGTAGTCCCTGACGTTCTACCTGCGCACATCTTCAATCTCCTCGATCAACACAAGGCTGCCTTTTCCGGCAATCTCCTCGACGTGGTCATTCACGCTCTCCTTGAAGATTCATCATACCCCAAGGATCTTAAAGGGAAAGGGAAAGCAAGAGCGGCCAAAGAGGATTCCTCGGACATTCTGAAGGATAATAATACGAGTATAAATTACGCAAATTTAGATGCCAATAGGGGCCGAGGGCCAGTATACCGGGGGTTATGCTTGAACTATCTTCGTAGAAAATTTCCGGCCGTCAATCACACCAACTTCACTAGAGCCCTCTCCTTGCATAAAGGTTGTTATGCACCTACGTACCTCTATCTCTTGCGTCAAGGTGCAAATCCAGCGTCGGCCGTTCCGTGCTCCCCGCAAGCGGCGAAGATAAAACGCAAGCTTAACAGCAAAGCCTTCCTTACGGTGCAGGAATTCATGAAAGAGCATACATGGCTCGTCAAGTACATGGAATGTCATGATGGCACGACGGACTCAGGCCCCATTCCCCCAGTAGAGGGAGACGGAGAGGACGGAATTGAGTGTGGTTGTTGCTTCTCGAACTATCCTTTCAGTGAGATGGCCCAATGCACAGATACTCACCTCTTCTGCAAAAGCTGCGTAACATCCTATGTGTCCACACAACTGGGGGAGCAGAACTCGGATTTGCGCTGCATGGACTTGTCCGGTTGGAAGATGACCTTCCCAGACTCAGAGCTTCGCTGTATTCTCACCGCAAAGCTTTTCGGACTATACGAAGATATCCGCCAGCGTTGTGACATCGAACAAGCAGGCATCGAAGGTCTGGAAGAGTGTCCATTTTGCGACTTCAAAGTCATCATGGACATGGACTTTGACCAGGATAAGAGAGATGTCAGAATGAAGAATGCGAGAAGATGAGCTGTCGGAAGTGCAAGAGAACCACCTCCCGAAGTCCTGCGAAGAAATGGAAGAAGATACGAAGCTAGACGGGAAGCACGCCATCGAAGAAGCTATGACTCGGGCTCTGATGCGCAACTGCCCCAACTGCCAGAAGGCATTTGTCAAAGAATACGGGTGCAACAAAATCACCTGCCGTACAATCTCATGCTACATTTGTCGTTCGATCATCAGGCCTATGCATCAGGGGCTATGAGCACTTTGATGAACGACGTGGTGGACCTCGGCAATCCAGTTGTGTTCTTCTATCCCTCTCGTGTGCCTTTGAATCCCCTCTCCAAAGCGAACTTTATTTGCCTTTGTCCATCGCTCTCAGTAATCGTACTAGCGCTCTTGAACCGGCACTCTCGGATACTCGTCACCTGACCGGCTCGAATTAGCCGGATCGCCCTGTGCTCAATGGGGCCGGGCGGCCAGCCCCGGGTAGTGTTGCCGTGGCTCGGCTTGGCTCAGCTAAGCACAGCTCAACCATAAAAGGACGAGCCGAGCCGAGCCATTCCCAATTGAGCTGGCTCCAGCTGGGCTGAGCCGGCTCCGGCCACTCAAAAGTACGAATAAGGAAATCGTACCATGGGTAGTCAGACAGCCGCGTCAGCTCAATTGAGGGTGCTTTCCTAAAGCTTCCTTGGCCGGCCTTTACCCTTGTCTGACTGTCGCTGCTCCTCTCCCTCCCACCAACATTCCTCTCGCTTGCGCCGCACCCCCCTGCACTGCACACACTGGCTTTTCTGTCTGTGCGCTGTCTGCGCGCCATCCACGCTGCCTGTGTGCCAACCGCTTGCTGTTTGTGCACTATCCCTGCCCCCCCTCCGCCCTATTCTATCGTCGCTCTGCACCCTCCGAGTCGCCACCGCCTTCTGCGCCCTCGTCGCTACTCTGTGCACTGCTACCGCCACCCTCTGTGTCCTCGCCGCTGCCGCCGCCCTCTGCACCCTCACGGATCCTCGCCGCCCTCTCTGGGTCCTCGCCGCCGCCATCATCCGTATCCTCTCCGCTGCCGCTCTCTGCGCCCTTTCCACCATCACTCTGCGTCTTCTGCCCTTGCAGCGTCCTCGTAGCTGCCCCTTCCGTCTCTGGATCTGCTCTGCTGCCCCCTGCACCCTCGTTCCCGTCCTCTGCGCTGTCGCTGCCGCCCTTGCCGCTCTTTTCCCTTCTCTGGCCCTGCCCCTCCCTCGTTGCCGGCCCCACTCCCTCCTCCCTCATGCGCGCCGTCTCGGCCCTTCCACTCCACTCCCTCGCTAAATCGCTGCCTCAGACCCCAACGTCTCCCCACCCCACCGTCTCTACCCCTCAGCCCCTCCAACCCACTTTGACCGACCTCTCCCTTTCCCCTGCACGCTGTCCCGCCATCGACGCCATCTTGGCGCCATCTCCCACCTCATCTTCCTGTCCTTCGCCATCTGGGTCCCTCACACCCTGCTCAGGCCCTTCCTCTCCCTCGTGCTCTGCGCCGTCTTACCACCATCCGTGCCCTCTCAGCGCCCCTCCCACTCTCCTCTCTTCCCTGATCCTTCCCCAGCAGCGATTGTTCCAGCAACAGCGCCGGGGAGGGGCGTTCCGGCGCCCATCCCTACATCCGGTGACGGGGCAAGCTCTATCGAGACGGCTTCCTCAGCGTCATCCTCAAATCGTGTTCTGCGTACTCTTGGCGGACAAGCTTTATTCAAGGCTGATAATGATTCACCTTCTCATCGACCAGATGAAGTCGCTCTCCATTGTACGTATTCGAGCAACTCGATTCAGGTCAAATCCGTACATCACAAGGCCGAGGACTTCTGTCAGGTTCTTGAGAGGAGGCCGCACAGCCTGTGTCGAGGAACCTACCTCTGACCCCCGTTTTTCTGCTCCTCCAAGGTGACAGCAGCAACGCCTGTGCCCTCACTGCCGTCTGCGCCATCATCGCGGTCGCTGTCTGCGTCGTTATCGTCATCGTTGTCGCATTTGTCTTTGTCATCGTCGTCCGCCGCCGCCGCCGCCACCACCACCTGCGTTGTCCTCGCTGCCATCTCGCTGCCGCTCTCTGCCTCCTTTCCGCTGCTCTCTGCCGTCGCCACCGCTGTCCGTGTCTCGCCATTGGTGTCTGTGCCCTCGCTGCCGCCGTCTGCGTAGTTGTGGTCGTAGTGGTCGTCGCCGTCTGCGTCTGCCACTCTCTGCCTCGCCGTTGCTCTCTGCCCCTCGCCGCCGCTGTCCTGCCCCTCGCTGCCGCCGCTCTGCCCCCTCTCCGTTGCCATCTGCGTCGTCGCTGCCCTCCCTGCATCGTCGTCACTGCTGTCTGTTACCCCGCCGTCACCGTCTACACCCTCGCCACTGCCGTCCGTGTCGCCGCTGCCGCCGCCTGCGCCCTCACTGCCGTCGTCTGCATTGTCTTCGTCGTCTGCACTCTCGCCACCGCCACCTGCGCCTTCGCTGCCGCCGTCTGCATTGTCGTCATCGTTGTCGTCATCTGCACCCTCGCCGCTGCCGTCTGCATCGTCGTTGTCGTCTGCACCCTCGCCGCTGCTGTCTGCATCGTCGTTGTCGTCTGCGCCCTCGCCACCGCCTGCATCGTTCTCACTGCAGCCATCTGCACCCTCACCCTCTCTGTGTTGTCGCTGCCTCTGCCCCGAGCTGCTGCCGCTCTGCCCCGCTGCTGCCACCATCTGCGTCGTCATTGTTTCAGCCGTCTGCACCCTGTATCGCTGCTGCCTCTGCCCGTCGCCGCTGCCACCATCTGCGTCGTCCTCATCGTCCTCGTCATCTGCACCCTCGCCGCTGATACGACCACGCTCTCCCTGGCCGGTGAAATCGCGCCTTTTGCAGTTTCTAACATTCTCTACACTTTCCGCACTCGTCCGCGCTTTTGCGCGCCTTCTAAGCGCCGCGTTCCCGCGCTTCGCCGCTTTCCCGCGCTCTCTGAGCGCTCGGCTTTCCTCTCACCCCGGACCCTCCCCTTCGCGTTTTAGTGTTCCCCTGTTTATCTAATGCACCCAATTCCTTAGCTTACATTCCACAGTATATAGCCCATGTAATTACAACTTTACACCTCAGGTTATAGTATAGACTCTCCCTCACAGATTTCGGACTTTTGAGCTCAGTGTAGCTCACTCCCTCGCGTTCCCAGCGTGCCGCACTCGCGCGCGGCCTTAGCAACCCGAATCCAACGCGTTCCCGACCCCGGCGGCCGCATCTACGAAGTTTCGCGCCGCGCCGAAGCGTGCGCGATCGTTTCCGACCACCTGCGACCAACCGACCCCGTTCCCGTTCCCGACCTCGCCGCACTTGCGAGCGGCGTTAGCCCTTCGACACAGACACGTCCGCAATCGCCGCGGACCCGCATACGACACCTCGCGCCCCGCGGAGGCCTGCGTGATACCTCGCTACGCTTCACACCCCCCAAATCCTGTGCACGCCATAGACTGTTTCCTAGCGCTTATGGACAGTTTAGGGTATCGCCGCCACTGTCTGCTACTGTCTGCCTCGCCGCTGCTCTCTGCCTCTCGCTGCTGCCGCTCTGCCCCCTTGCCACCGCCACCGGAGTCGTCCTTGCTGTACTAGTAGCCATCTGCACCCTCGCCTTCTCTGTGTTGCTCCTTCCTCTGCCCTCGCCGCCGCCGCCAGTGCAGTGAGGACCGCAAGTGCAAGACCCCAACGGCAGTGGCATGTGTGCGCGGACATCCACGGCACATCAGGAGCTCGGCGATAGCGACTAGTACTCGCAACAGCACCTACGGTACCCACGGCGACATACACAGTACTTGTGGGTCAACATAGCCAAGAGTGACTCCCGGCATGAAGAGAAGTACAAGCACGACGCATACCAATAGCGGCGCTTGCGTGTGGATTCCCGTGGCGCATCTAGAGCTCTGTGATATCACTCAGTACTCGCGGGGACACTTACAGCAACTGCGACGATGTGCAAGGCAGCCGCTGATACCCTAAACCGTCCCTGAACGCTAGGAAACGGTCTATGGCACGCGCAGGATTTGGGGGGTGTGAAGCGCCGCAAGTGGTCGTGCAGGCCTCCGCGGGGCGCGAGGTGTCGTATGCGGGTCCGCGGCGATTGCGGACGCGTCTGCGTCGAAGGGCTAAGGCCGCGCGCAAGTGCAGCGAGGTCGGGAACAGGAACAGGGTCGGTTGGTCGTAGGTGGTCGGAAACGGTCGCGCACGCTTCGGCGCGGCGCGAAACTTCGTAGATGTGGCCTCTGTGGTCGGGAACGCGTCGGGTTTGAGTCGCTAAGGCCGCGCGTGAGTGCGGTGCGCTGGGGAACGCAAGGGATGAGCTTCACTGAGCTCAAAAGTCCGAGGGGAGAAGTCTACTATTAGAAGTCTTGGTTGTAAGGTTGTAGTTACATGGGCTATATACTGAAGGAAAGAGGGTGTATTAGCTACATGTCATCGGGGATATAAACTGATCAAAAAAAAAAAGACGCACCATATTAACTTTGACTTATAGTGCTCGCCGACGTATGCGAGCAAGTTGCGTCAATGGGCGAATTTTCGCCAGACGGCCGTATATCCCAATGGGATTATCACCGCTTATATAGCGGATATCTTGAATGTTGCAGGAGAACGAGTTGTCGACGAAAACGAGTGAGGAACGTCGCAAAACGGCTCGTCGATTTGTGCGAGGGTTGAAAATTGCAGCGATGGGCAAGTTTGTGCCCGACACATACAAAGTCATTAGGTCATTCACGGCCACCGAGATGAGCGTACCAATAGACGCACCATAAAAAGATACGAGGCCGCCTGCCACGGATGCCCAGAGGAGAGACAATCGACGAGAGTGGAGACACAGGGGATAGCGCCGTGAAAGAAAGCGTTACGAAAACACGCTGTCGCTGATGCCGCGAGAGGACATGTAACGCCTGAGATTGAGGCGTGGGCCGCAAACGTAAAGACTGTGGAGGAGGTACAGCCTCACATCCCAGAAAACGCGGTCGACAAAAAAGGATAAACAAACATAGATGTTGCCATTGATATGAGCGTTGTCACGAATGTCCGTTCATGGGACGTGATGTGACTTACCCAGAGAGAAGTCCAAAGTTGCAGAGTCGAATTTACCCAGAGAGTTGCAGAGAAGAATAGACGAAAACAAAGACATTCGGGCGGTGATACAGCCAGACCCGAAGCGTACATGATGGATCCCCCAGTGGGGAAACAAAGACATCCGAGCAGCGACTAAGCCAGACCCGAAGCGTAGAGGATGACATGCCCTGCGAGAATACCCGAAATTGTCGGGATGATGTAGGTTCGGCAACACTGGTTCTGTTAAAGAACAGAATAATACAGCCGGTGTCAGCGCTGTAAAGGTGGACCAAAGACCATGAACACAGACCTAACGTCCCACGAGGGTGGACCAAAGGCTGTATAAATGGATCAAAGGCCACAGGACTTACCTCCCGAAATAATGTTTCCTATCCCAGACACCCTCCCAACGGCGTCGTGGTTACACCCAATAGACCGCGTGAGGGGGAGTCGAATGGGGAGCACGCGGCCCTGGGCGCAAATAGCCATGGGCGCAGCGTTGAAAGCGACACCGGGAAATACCGGACATCCTTTTGGTGATACCGGGCATGAGCTCTAAAATAGAAACGAATCGGAGAAGGGATACATTTCCTCCGCCGTAAATCCCAAAGATGATGTCACCATCTGTGCACGGAGGACACGTAATAAGGGAGCATCTGACGAGATGCGTGACACAAGCCTGACGAGGCACACCTCAAAAGAGGTAGTAAATAAGTGTCTGTGGTAACCAGTACACATAGACCAAAGACAAACACGCTGAAATCACACTAAAACGAAAATATTGAAGTAAACACCAGAATGCACGCAACGGTAGAGAAGGAACTCAATCGAATCTGATGGTAGCTTTTTCCTTCTACTGGGAGGGTTTTGATGCACCCATCACGTTCCTTCCGCCAAACGAATAGTAGTATATATGGTCTACCCTCTGCTTGAAGGGGAGTGTTGGGATACGGCCCGGAAGGCAATCCGAGGCTAGTCTACCGCATAATAATATTGCGGGGATAGGAGCTAGCGCTCTAAGATATATCTCATCCTTCTTCCTCGCACTCTCACGTATCTGCCAAATCCGGTCTTCACCTCGCTCATAACTATATGGGCCATGAATTTGGCAATTTTTAATGACTTCCCATTGTGAGTCCAACCTTAACCAAAAACTGTAAAACGACTCAGAAACCCAACAGCAGTGGCCAAAAAAGAAAAAAAAAATATGAACATCTATTTCTCATTCGTAAACTACTTGTATGCTTCACGAGGCAATGTAAACGTACGCACTCATGCGCTGTCGCGCTGTCCTTATGTACCTACACGTGAAACGAGCCATAACCTTCTCATCAGCGCTTCAACGGCGCAAAAACTAGTGCACAAAACAATCAACGGGAACGGGACAAGCAAGGTTTCAGTTGACGAAGTCGACACCTAGTCAGTGATACTTCGTCTTGTTGGGATACGGTCCGGAAAGTACAATCCGAGGATAGACCGAGAGATTATAATCATACTATTACCGTAGCCAGACGATTATCTAAGGAATAATATCTATGAGAGAGTAGCATACGCTCTCCTCAGGACTCCTACGCTCCGGCTGCCCGCTTCCGTAAATCTCTATAGTTAGTTAGTAGTAACCTCCAACTTTGATAGGCATGGCTAGCGATTATCTAATAATTGAGCTAGCTTGTTCCAGACCGTAATTGTTTACCGACGCGGTCACGCACGACGCGCCTCTCTTCTCTTACCTCTTCCCGTCTTTTCCTTTCCTCATCACCATCCCTGTCGACCATCATTCACCTGCAGGGGGCAATTGTCCCACTGTGGATGTCATGTTCACAAATTTGTGCTCATGCTCCCACACTGCAGTATCGATGATTGGTTTGGTACCCACTGCCGCCCATTCGCACGCGCCCCACTGTTTTTTTTTTTTCGGCCCGTTCTGTGAAGATGTTGAAAAAGAAATGGTGTCTCCGTCTGGATTGCCAGATAGGGCACTGTGGGGCCTCTTATCGCGGGAAACTCCATCCTTGTTACCATTGGCGTCGCCTTAGACTCATGCCTCATTCAGAGGTAACCCCTCGCCGAAACGTTAGGTACCTTGTAGATTGGTAGGTAGCATTGAGCCGGCATTGGGGTGAGCACAATGCGCTCAGACCTCTAAGGCTGTATGCAAACGCGGCATGCCTGGTAATGGGAATGGTGAACCGGTGAACCCCCAACCCAAGGCACTGTCAGCTGCAATATCAATGAATGCTATGATTTGGCCTTGTTCGCCTGCAGGCGCACGGTCTGAGATCTGAGCTCTAAGATACTTAAAGACCAAAGTGGTATGTAAGTACTGAACGTCGTAATGGTAGACGAAAAGAGAACACCTGGGCCGCACGGCGCGCGGTCTAATATATAGTAGCGTACTTCGCCACCGGCATGTGAGACCTTCTACGCATTGTGAACCGGACGGTCACTCATCCTTATCTCACCTATAGTATTAGAGTACCTGGGTATTAATGGTATTACCGACTGAAGTTGCTTAATCCTGTCCGTATTTTGAAGGTATTGCGAAACGATTTGCTTGCTCACTTTGATCTCTCTCCTCTTCGACCCTTGAGTTTTTGCCTCTGCTGGAGCTTTCGACGCTCGACCCCCTGCTTGTTACTCTGCTGCCCAATCAGTCATCCGAATTGTTGTCGGTATCTCTCTCTAGGCCTTGCGAATTTGAGTCTACTCCCATATCTGCTGTTGACGTCGCCCAGCTAAGTACTGAGTCCCTGGTGGAAATGTCCTTGTTGTCGCTAGGCGAGCCCTTTACCATAGCGTTCAAGTTGGCCACAAGGGCACGGAGATTTGGCGCCTGCACAAACAATTATCGGTCCTATGCTTGGTCCTATGTGCCCACGCGCACTGCGAGTACCCATCTGAGCCGCAAGTACTTGTGAGTGCGAGTACTCGTATTCGTTTGAGTCACACAGGTACTCGTTTTAAACGAGTACTCATGGGCACCTTATTATTTAGGCACTACACTACTAAAGAATAGCTACAGATACTGTACTAGTATACAGAGCCCCTGCACCAGCGTAGAGCTGCCCCCCCGTTATCACATCCAGTTCACTGCCATTGCCTGTCGTGTTATCGCCGCGCCGCTGCCACCATGTATTGCATCATCGTTGTCGGCATTTGAGCTTGCCTCGCCGTCCTATCGTCGCTTGTTGTCAATGTCTATCGTGTTGTTGTTGAGCCAGCCTTGCTGTTGTTTTGAACCATCGTCGGTGTCGTTCGTCGTTGCTGCCGTGGCCCACTGTGTCATTCATCATTGCTGCCGCTGTAAGGACGTGAGGGTCCTAGGTGAGTTCGAAGGCGGAGGTGTTCCACTCCAAGAGGAAGGGGGTAGAGGAGAATCAGTGAAAGTTTTCCTTCGAGTGCCCGCGGTTGGGCCTGACTTCCGGGATTGTCACACTGAGTTAGAGGGGGAAAGTAACGTCTGAATTTTTCATTTGATTGGATTTTGGATGTCCTAGCACAAGGTAAAGATCCTGTTTAAATACAAGAGGGCTGTACTTAAAGAGGAAAGGGAAAGGGAAGCTAATGAGATAAAGGAACACCGAGAAAGGACGCGTGGCCGAAGAGATCGATAGTCCGAAAATGGATGGTTTCGGGCTCAGCCGGAATGCTGGCCTTACACCTCCTGGGGGGTCAAAATCTTGACCGTCCCCGGTCAAGCTACTTCTAAGAAAAAAAATCGTAGTTTCAGCATTGAAAATGAAGAAAAACATGAGCTAAAATGGTAGTGGGAAAGGATCGCGTCATGCGTGAAGACAAGTCACCGCGCATCTTCGTCAAACGTCGCCGAGTCCTCGTGTGCTGACTCTCACACAAACGCTACACCTCCGGGGTCGAAAACGGGATTGTTGATTGGAACAGGAGTGGGAAGGCTGGTGTCGTGCATGTGATGAAGGCCGTTGCGTGTCTTCGACTTGCGCTGGCGAATGTCTTCGTGTGCCGGCTAGTTGAAACTTGAACGCTTGAATTTGAAGACCGGCCTCCGGGGTCGAATACGAAGCGTAGAGCGCGGGGCGTGAGGTATCCGAGTCGAAGTCGCTGCGTGGGAATGTTGCGTGCCTCAGGGATGCCGTTCTGACTGTTACCGAAGTCTTCGTACTTGCTCTGAAACTTGCGCAGGTGGGTGAGAAGGGTCTTCGAAAGGTTGATGAGTGTCGAAACGAAGGCCGTGGCGATGACGATAGCGAGCGCGAAGTTGTGAGCGAGGCCAAAGCGAGACAGCGGCAGTGGGGGCGAGGTGAGTGAGAAACGAGGCGCCGCGAGCGTTGAGGAAACTTCGTAGTAGACCAACGGGGATTCTCGGGGTTGCGGAACGGAAGGGGTCGTTGGCGAGGCGGGGGCCGGTGTGACTTCGAGAGTGGAGCAATCCGAGCCGACTGTCTTGAATCCGGGCGGTTGTTGCGGCGGTGTCGAATGGCGTAGAGTGGGAACGGTTACCGAAACTTCGTGTTGCACGGGTAGGAGGGGAATGAGTTCGCCTAGCGATGAAGGTGACACATGGGGATACGACGACGCAGGGGTAGCAAGAGGCTCCAGCACGAGGTTGCAACACGACTCTTCGGGCGATGGGCGCAGGGATGGTAGCGAATGAGCAGGCACTAAGGTCGGATTCTCAGACGGCGATGGTCTCGTGGGCGATGACAAAGACGTCGGAACCTCGGAGCAAGCTAGAGACGCAGACTGTGGGGTAGGAGGTAAGGACAAGAGCTCGCAAATGTCGTCAGTAAACTCAAGAGCAGGCGAGGGAGCAGGCAGGGAAGGAGTCGGAGTGATCGAAGACAAAAACGCGTGCTCGGGCTCGAACTCGTGCCGATCAACCATTGCCGAAGGTACGTACTCAAGGTTCGTGAGCAAGACCGAAGATGAAGAATGGGGCGTGGACGCGAAAATGGACGCTGGGGCGATCGAAGGCATGGGCTCAGGTTCGGACTCAGGCTGCTCTTCTGTTACCGAGGGTAGGCACGTGGACGATGTCGGAGACGAAGAAGGGGGCGTGGACGTGGAATTGTTGATAGCCGAATGAACGTGCGAGGGAGTAGATGGCAGCGTAGGGACGGAAGCGAACAACGCAGGGGCCGGCTCGGGCTCAGACCGATCTTCTGTCACCGAGGGTACGAATATGGACGATGGGATCGAAAACGTGGGTGCGGGAATGAGGTTGTTATCAGTAGCCGAATATACGAGTGATGGAGTATGGGACAGAGGGGAAGTCGAGGGGGGCAACATGGTCGACAACGTGTACGCGGGCTCGGGCTGATCGAGAGTCACCGAAGGCGCTTGCGTGTGCTGAGATTCCGAAACCGAGGGCGAAGACGAAGAAGGGAGCTGGATGACATGCGACTGTGAAGATGGAGGAAGTTCGTCTGGGATGGTCGTCGTCTCAGCGTTCGAGGCGACAGCGTACGTCACTGCTCGGAAACCGTAGGCTCCTCGAGGAATGGGCTCAACGACGGGATGCTCGCGTCTAACGCTCGGGGGCACGAACTGCTTCGCATGCAACCAGGGCGAAAAGGAGTCTTCGTATGCAAACGCCGCGCGTGCACAACTGAGTACATCTTCGAAGTGGAAGGGGATGTCGGATGGCTGGAATGGGTTCTTGCTAAGAAGACGGGGCCAAAGGACATGACGATCCTCGTGATGAAATCCGTACCAAAACGCTGTGTTGCGATCTTCTTCTGTTAGGTGGCCAGCGTGGACTAGTGGAAGGCCGAAGCAAATAAACTGCCTGTAGTACTGTAGCACGTCGTCCTCGCAATACATCCGCTTTCTGGCCGAGTCTTGAATATAACTGCGCAGCTTCTGTCTCATGATCTGGTGCCGTGGTGTGGGATTGCCGAAGATGTTAACGAGCGATTGTCGGAAGAGGGGCCAGTCGTGCGAGCGATATCCATCTAGCGATCTCCAGAAGTCGCGCAACGAGGGGGCTACGTAGCGAATGATTACGTCGACTCTCTGCGGGTCTGTCAGTGCGCGGTCATATGCCAAGCCTTCGTATTCTTCCAAAAAGTCTTCGAACGTATTTGCGTGTCCCGAGTAGTATGGTGCAAACTTCGAACGGGGGGAGGGCATCGCTGCCGGTCCGATGCGCGGCGCGTAAGGGTCGTCGTCTTCATCGTCGTAATACATCCTCGTGATGCGTATATGAGATGGTCGAAAAGAGGAATGAAATGAGAGACAAGACGAGCGTGGAGGATGCGAAATCGAGGGGGGGCGAATGCGCAAGTTCGGAGATTGGAACGGGAGGGTGATCAAAGCAGATAGAACGAAATCGAAAGGGATCGAAGGGGACTGAAGGGAACAAACAAGGGAATGACGAAGTGGACAAGCGTAATCTAAAAGTGGATGAGAAGGTGGGACGAAGATCGAACGTGAACGAAGGGATGGATGGTATGGATGGGAGGAGACCGAGAACGACTAGATCTTGACGATGATAACGAGGCGGGGGACGAATAACTTGGGCTTGACTTGAGCGAGCGTCGTAGATCGAAGGAGACTGATTGACATTTGCGTAGGCCACCAGAGGTGACCAGAAAAGAAGGTGAAAAGGTTGAAGGTTGAAAGGGGGGACGGAGGGGGAATCAACTGACTCCGCCTCACTGGGGCAGCCAATGTGTAAGGACGTGAGGGTCCTAGGTGAGTTCGAAGGCGGAGGTGTTCCACTCCAAGAGGAAGGGGGTAGAGGAGAATCAGTGAAAGTTTTCCTTCGAGTGCCCGCGGTTGGGCCTGACTTCCGGGATTGTCACACTGAGTTAGAGGGGGAAAGTAACGTCTGAATTTTTCATTTGATTGGATTTTGGATGTCCTAGCACAAGGTAAAGATCCTGTTTAAATACAAGAGGGCTGTACTTAAAGAGGAAAGGGAAAGGGAAGCTAATGAGATAAAGGAACACCGAGAAAGGACGCGTGGCCGAAGAGATCGATAGTCCGAAAATGGATGGTTTCGGGCTCAGCCGGAATGCTGGCCTTACACCGCGGCCCGCTGTGTCGTAGTCATCGTTGGGATGGCTGTGATAGGTAATCGTCATCGTTGTGTTTGGGACAGGACATGTGCTGGCGTGGTTGTGGATGTCGTAGTCTTGAATGTTGAGCATGGGAAGCCACTGTGAACCTTTTCCACGCCTGCTCGGTGATTTCCAGTTTCATACTGGATGCTGACCAATCCAAGCCACGTGCACCACCAACGACAAACTACGACTACGACTATGACAACACGCCTCAAGTTCACCACCAACGCAGCTTCGACTCGGAGCTGCATGAACTCCAGCCATCACCCACCACTCTGAATGCAGCCATGACTACGACACCCACCAGCAACAGCAATGGGGCGGCGACGATGGCGACGGAACCACGACGGGCCAATGCCCATCGACCACGACGACTGAGCAATGCCCATCGACCACGACTCGGACCACGGGTCAACACTCATCAATTACAACAACAGAAACTGCCCATCGACTTATGAAAGCGGGGTGATGGCCAACAACAGGGACGACCACGACCAAGACCACAACGAGTCGAAGATGGAGCGACGCGACACGCCAGCAATGGGCTCAGACAACGGCACTGACACGGATTGCGAGCGCTGCAGTGGGGATTAAACAAGTAGTTACACTTTACTGTAGTACTGTAGTATCTACTTCTGTGTAATAAAACATATCTTTGCCAACCCGGAAAATGGTCATGTGACCCCGCAAGTACCGCAAGTACTCACACGATCGAAAACGGAAACTTGTACTTGCATATACTCGTGGGAATGAGTACTTGCAGGCACGAGTACTTGTCACAAATGAGTCACACTCGCAAGTACACTCGTTTAATGATAACTCATTGACATCTCTGCCCTTTACCATTCTGCCCTTTCCTCTCGTCTTGCGATCTCGCTTGGTTGCTCCTGGTTTCCACTCTATCTTTAGAGCTACATCCCTGTTGGACCTGTATAAATACTTCCTGTACCTACCTCTTTCTAACAAGTTAATCCTAGTTCTCCCCTCTGGGCTTCAGAGCTCTGCAGGGCCTAGTTCCCCTCGTTCCCCGCATTCCCGAGAGTCTCGCATTCGCCCATGCCCTTAGCAACTTTAGAGCGACGCGTCCCCAACCCTAGCGAAGCCCTGTGCGAAGTTACGAGACCCGCGAAGGCCTGCACGACTGGCAGTGCGGCTTCAAGCCTCCCTGAACCCAACATCCTAAGCTGCACTCAGAAGCGCTCACCGGCAGCTTTGGGTATCACCACACTTGTGTGCAGCCTTAGCAACTCATTCCCAACACATTCCCAACCCCAGTGGCCATTCATATGATGTTTCACACCACGCTGAAGTGTGCACGACCATTTCCGATGATCTACAACCATCCAACACCATTTCCTCTCTTGACATCACCACACTTGCACGCAGCCTTAGTCCTTCGACACCGACATGTCTGTGATTGCCACAGACCCATATACAACACCTTGTGCCCCATGGATGCCTGCACAACACCTCACAATGCTTCACACCCCTTAGACCCTGCACTCATCTTAGACTGTTTCTTAGCATTCAGGGACAGTTTAGGGTATCACCAAAATGAACATGGTCAATGAAGCTGACTTTGACCTGTACTGGGGTATTCATGACAACTGACAAAGTCATGATGACTTTGTGCCTGAAAGAGGGATTGTATCATGAACTTTACTTTTATTTCCATACTTCTTACTTACTGATCATGTGCTCAGTCATATGACCTGGACTTGCACATGAGTCACTATGACTTTTTTTACTTTCATGAGTCACTATAACTCCTTCTGTTATTGTGACTGCACAGCAACTCATCATGACTTGTACAATACTATGACCTGGATTGACTCATATCCTAGAATGCTGTTGTGACTCAGTCCTACAATCAGTAGCACTATAAAGTCAGGCTTGCTGGGTAGCTAGTAGCCCCAGACTTGACTTCTTGTATCCTACAGTACCCAGAGCAATCTAGGAACCTGCAAATACTCCATCTCTTAGACCCCAGCAAAGTCTGCCTTCCTATCCACTCAAGAACTACCTGACATAGTTCACTCATACATTTACCTCTGAAGTTCCACCTCAAAACTTCCCTTGACAGAACCAACCCCATGACCCTTAGTGCAGTGTCTCTGTAGCAGACATATCCCAAGTCAGGAGAACAACCTTACCATGACGTAACAATTAGGCAGTCAGAAGTTCTTGAGAATATAATAGGAACAACCCTTCAAGATGCAGACAGCATAAATAGGTTCAACAAAAAGCAAGTGTACCCTCTTCACCTTTCAGAGCTCAAGACTCTGTATGAATGTAGGGACCATTGCAAAGCCCTCAATCTCCTGTTACATCAAAATACTATCAAGATAGACAATCATTTCTGCCTCAAAGTCAAAAATGGAGAAATAGATATGTGGACAAACAGGATGACATTGGATTTCCATCTAACAGTTGCCAACTAGATCAGCTTATCAACCATTATTCTAAAACACCCTAATCACCATTTTGTGTTTGATATAGACTTGAAGAAGCCACATCAGAATTTCAAAAGAAAACATGCAATGGTAGGCTTCAACAGTTATCAGCAATTTGACAGAAAAGTTTCATCAGTTTCACAATCTGAAAGACCACTAAAAACCACTAAAACCCATGAAAATCATCATTCTAAGACTTGGTGATTCAAGTCAATTTTTGTGAAAACCTAAGGTAGTGACCAGAGAAAAAACCTGTAATACTGGAGGGAACTACAATAACTCAAAAACTGTACTATATGTCTAAATATGTTGTATGGAGCTGAGTCAGAGTGAGTTTAAACTGGCAGGAATGGGAGTGAGACCAACTCAGAGTGCAGGAAAGATGAAAGCAAACGAGACAATGCATTTGTGGCCATGGCAGTGGAGCAACATTGAGTGTTCTGAATTGGAGTGCCTGAGTGGCAGGCCTGACTCAAATTGAAATCACCTAGTAGATAGATAAGATAGAAAGGGGAAAATACAATGATGGCATTTTTGAGCCAAGTATAGTGGGCTATACATTGTACATCTAAGATGGAGTGTCAATGATCCCTATGCATGGCTACTTCCATGGTGTTTAAAACATGATATGATACTGCAAATAGTAAACCATTCAATCTGCAGTACATTAAAACCTATATTTCAAGTCCAAATATATGCATATGTCCTTATAAGGTGATCACTATAGATGCCATTTTATATACTGATATAGTGACCAGTATATACAGGTAAACTTAGAGTGAGTATGCATGTGTTTGGACTTGAAATATAAGTTTTCATGTACTGCAGATCAAATGGTTCACTATCCACAGTATAATATTGTCTTTGGGATAGTGTAGAAGCAGCTGTGCATAGGGATCACTCATATAAGTGGCATTTGATACCCCATTTTAGATTAAAACACTGCATATAGTAAGCCATTCAATCTGTGGTATGTTAAAACCTATATTTCAAGTCCAAACACATGCATACTCATTTTAAGTTACCTGTATATACTGGTTGATATACTAGTATATAAAATGACATCTGTAGTGATTACCTTACTAGCATATATGCATATGTTTGGACTCAAAATATAAATTTTTATAGATCACAGATCAAATGGTTCACTATCTGCAGTATAATATTGCCTTTTGAACACCATAAAGCCAGCCATGCATAGGGATCTTCCCTATAAGCAGTGTTGACACCCCATTTTAAAGAAAAATATTTGGCCAATATTAACCCTGAACCCACTCTGAACCCTTAACCTATTTACATTTAATTCTTTATAAGATTCCTTTATAATAATGTTTAATCATTTTAATTAAGCAAAATAATATTATCTGTATTTATATTAAATAATAGCCCTATATTTGACTTGTAAACTTGTGCAACTTGCACTGGTTTCCTGCTGGTGTGCAAGCAAAAAGTTAGGCAATCCCTGGCAGTAATATGTGTTCTTGCTGATGGCATCTTAGTATGAAAAGCTGATTTTGAGCCTTTAGCTATATGACATGGCTGGTTTTCTTGCTTTGTGTTATGTGATGAGTTGGAGAAGAGTTTTTGATGATCCTCAGGATTGTTCTTCAGCCAATCAACAAACTGCTCAGTGTATGTATCATCTCAGAGGACCCATGACCCTTTTTTGCCATGGGGTTCTTGTGTTACAATCTAGCCAGATCATTCCACTAACTTAGCAAATTATGTGATTTGTTCTGTACAAGTTCTAAATGCACTACAGCAGCACAGTGAGGAGTCACACCAGATGGATGAGATAAAAGGGAGACTCAGACAGGTGAAGGTAATATGGCTGGTATTTGTCAAAGACTAGCTTGAAGCTAGTCTTTGTCCAATGCTACACTATTTATACAACTGAGAACTACTACTGGATAATTGACTTAGTGCTAAAACAACAAAATGATGACTAAGGTAAGCTTAGTCATCCATCAGATCATCAGATAGGGGAGCCAGTATAGTACAGAGTCAAGAGTCACATCAGATTACAGAAGGGCAGAAGCATAGAGCAGTGGAGTATAAAGAAGTCTAGAAGGAAAAGATAGGAGGCAAGAACAAGCAGGAGCATTAGAGAAATCAGTTGAAGGCACAATAGGTCCAAGTCATGTGATGTTATCAATATTACATGATTATGACATTTTAGGTGTCATTATTGGCTAAGAGTTTCTTGCCTTGTTTGGCAGTACACTTGGTCACAGTCTTGCTGTCAGTTGCCTTGGCTGTCTTTGCTCATGCTGTGGAGGACATGTGACTCAGAAAAGTGGTGGCAAGGTGATCAGAGAAGTAGGAGGTAGTGACAGCCATAAAACTGCAACATAGCACAATGTTACCTCACAGTAGGAACATTCTCCTGATATGAGATATGTTACGATCACCTGGATCATCTGTGTTCTTCTTCTTCAATGGTCTTTGGTTTATAGTCTGGTGACTCTAGTGATCTGCTTGGCTTGGCCTCAAGCCCAAAGCCAGGCCCAGCCAGACCCTAAAAGGCCAGGCCAGGCCAGGCCAAAGCCCTGGTCAAGCCAAAGATTTTGGTCTGGCCTCAGATATTGAAAGCCCAGGCCAAGCCCACAGGCCCAGGGCTTTTGCTAGAGTGTTGAAATATTGAAGATAGTACTAGGCTACAGTTTAAGTAAGAACAGTCCTAGTTAGGTGTGTCCCAATCATGAGTTACTAACCAAAGTATGTGGTTATGTAATTACAGCCTGACACAGTTCAATATGCTCTCATGACTAGTGTTGGGGAAGTTTGGTCTCAGACCAACCCAAACTGGGTTTGAAGTTCTAGTGTTGCTGCAGCTCAGAGCTGGCATTTTCTATCTTTTGGAATAAAATTTGGAAAACTGTGAAAATATTTGAGGAGCTGGATTTGCTCAAAAGCCGAGGGGTCCTCTGTCAACGCTAAGCAATCAGATCAGCCGTTTTCGATTTATTTGACATTAGCTGAAGGGTATTAGCTGACACCCTTCAGCTAAAGTCAAATAATTCAGAAACAGTTAATTGGATCGCTTAGAGTTGGCAGAGGACCCCTTGGCTTTTGAGATGATCTACCTCCCCAAATATTTTCATATTGTTCCTAATTTTATTTCACAAGATAGAAAAACACCAGCTCTGAGCTGCAGCAACACAACTTCCAAGTTGATTTTTGCATAGGTACAACCACACTAGTATGTCACCTACTGACACACTTTGCACCTTGCTTTGCACTCCATATGGAGACATGGCACTATGTGCTTGCACATCCACTCATGTTACCATGTTACCAGTGACACAGCCTGCTGTGCTGACCTTGGTAGTAGTACTCTGCAATGTGTTAAATGCTGCTTAAAAATGCAGGCCCAGCAGTATCTGACACAGCTTACTTTTCTGTGAGTTGGCACCATCAGGTTCCCTGGAGACTGAGTTGGATAGTAGGGATGACTTGGAAGATGAAGAGTGGGAAGATGTAGAGGGAGTATCATGGGATGAAATGTTACTGGATAAGGGCAATGATGCAGAGATGACAATGAGTCTATCTAGATTATATCCACAACACTTTGCCTTGTTTCCTTTTTGTGTTATGTTGACTACCAATTAATTGTACAACCCTTTTGACAAAAAGCCTTGGCCTAAGCCAGGCCAAGCCCAGGCCAGACCTGAGTTTTGGCCTAGGGCCTGGCTTAGCATTTTTCTAAGCCCAAGCCCTCTAAAGCCAAGCCCAAGCCCCTAAAGCCAGGCCAAGCCAGGCCCAGAAATCACTAGGTGACTCTGTGTGCATTTACAGTCTAAAGGACTTGAAGTAAGCCTGTCCAGTCTAAAATCCCTGGTGTTTTTCCTGAGTAAAATATCTTAAAAGAATAATCACATTTTCTATCAAAGATATTGTAACAAAAGTATATATCAAGTAAATATCATTTTGATGTCATCTTTAATATGAATTTGAAATAGTGGTATATAACCATCATATTTGGATTTTATATTATTAGGATAAAGGAAAATAAATTGCCTCTTATTACAGAAATGTTAAAATTTTGACAGTAAGAAAGGAGAGGTTTCTTTTCATCTAGTATAAGGTGAGAGATAGAGTGTTCTTTGAGTGTAAATATGGTTTTTAGGATTTTAAATATATTTGGCACTTCCTGTGTTTATAAACCATTTATAAACTGTTTATATGCTTATTTACTGTTTATTTAAATTTATTTGTAAACATAACTAAATAGTTGAAGCCCAACAAAAAACATTCTGCTCCTTGTTTAGGAAGACAAACACTACAAGGAGATAAAGGATCTAGAGCCACAGTTAATAGCTAATGTAATTGCCTTGTTTCAGAAAAAACCACATATAGGAGCTTCATGGTCAAGACCCCTTAGGTGCTCTGCATCAGAACTACATAAAAGCTCAATGGTTTTTATTGCATACAAGTTGTTTGTAACGCTCACATGGGTGTTCTTCGCACATCGTGCGGCTTCTCGACCTAATGAACACAGGGGCTGGCAAACTCCCTCGGTAACAACCGGCTATCATCATTTAACGACGATGATAACAAGAAGTCGGCGGTCATGCACGACTTGTAGCGGAACGCGCCTCCTGAAGAGGGCAATAAGAAAGGAAAGGGAACTGTGGCTGGACAGGCTCCGAGGCTGCACACAGCTGAGTAGAGGGGGAACAGGCTCTATACTCCTACTTCTGGCATGACAGTCCAGAAAGTTAAGCTAACGAATACAAGCTTAACCGTCTACTACTTATACTAGGGGAAGGGGCTTTCAAGCTCCACTTCAACGACCGAAACCCTAATACAACTGATAAGCGATAGCAAATGGCATAACGCCCTCATGACACGAGTCAGAGGTAAGAGAACACGCGGCAGATAACAAACATGCGGCGTAACTCTAGACCTTTGGGTCGATCCGGACCCTCTTACTAGACACGGCCTAGGCATCTCGCCTCTAGGCCCCTCCGGATTCTTGACATCAGTGGGTCACGTGCCGGGATCACGTACCAGCGCCTCCTCCCTAGGCGATGCTCGCGCGCCTCCGGGCAAAACCGTAACATTGTTGCTATTGTCAAAATAGCCTTGTCAAACATTTCCAGTTGATTTATAACCTATGAGATAGGTCAACTATATGCATCATTTACCTTTCTCATTCTTGACACAATGTGAAAGGACAAATGTCTTATTAAGTAATAGATGAAGATAGATTCAAGATTAAAGATTCAGAGAAGTTTAAGGAGGGTGAAGTAATCTGCAAGCAGACAAGTGAGTTAACAGGAAATGATTGTGTATTAGATAAACCATTATCATCAATTGTGCAGCCTGAAGGTTATTGGAACCCTTGATGAAATAACTGTCCTCATAGGCTCATACTATCCTGATATGTTCCTGAACCATCATCAAAGTTATCTTCTGAAGATCTGCCCTCTTTCCTGTCTTCTAGAATATCATCAAACTTCATATTGTGATTATATATACTAGCCCAAACAGTAATGGTGTAATGTTGAACTGACAAGATGGCATTGAAAAAGGCTGGAAATGGTTGAGAGTTGTTCTCAATACTGCACCTTGGCAAGTATGCAAGAAAAGAGTTTTCATTGTTTGTGACAAATGGCAAATAATCTAGAAGTTGTGACACATAAGAAACAGCCATTCCATCTTCTTTAGATCTAGATATAAAGTGGCCTATTATGTTATATAAATCTTCAAAATTAGTGTTGCATCTAAAGAACTACTCATCTTCAGAAGAACTTTCTCCACTAGAGGCTGATTAGAAACCCATTTAAATATGATTCCATGCTGTGGTAGCAAATTTCCCACTGCTAGTGTTCTTCACAGGTAACCTGTGGGTTTTTCATACTTTTGAGTTTATGAGGTCATAGTCCTGAATTTCCTATTTTTTTTAAAGCCTAAAACCATCTAAATCAGTGAAAAAATGGCTTTTCTACAATATTATCAAGTTTGATAGCAAGATATCAAAAACTGATGTACCAGCAGGCATTTTGTTATGTCATTTCATGAAAAAACCTGTAACATATAGGTCACAGGTTTTTTCATAACACAGTGTAATAAAATGCAGTGTAACAAAATGCCTCCTGGCACATCAGTTTTTGATATCTTGCTACTAAACTTGATAATACAGTAGAAAAAGCCATTTCTTTACTGATCTGAGTGGTTTTAGGCTTAAAAAAACAGAAAATTTAGGGCTATGACCTTATAAACTCAAAAGTATGAAAAACCCATAGGTTACCTATTGAGAATACTACCCACTGCTATCATAGACACATATTATTTTCTCTATTTTCTATATTTATATAGACTTATATGGGAAAAATATAGAGGGCTGAAGTACAGAGATAGTTATTAGTCACACTAGCTTTTGCAAGAGGGCCCAGGGGCTCTCTACATGTGTAGTTGTGAATGCAAAAATTCTAACTCAGCTACTGGTAATTTGCATGATACACACACATTTTGTAACACTGTACAATATGTTTTCAAGTCAGGATATGATGTAGGTAATGTTACATATCAGACAAACATGGAAAAGAGACAAGTACAATAAGAAGGAATATGCATAATAGAGCAGAGCAAAGGAATCAAATAACTGTTGTTAGTATATTTTGGGCAAACACAGATGCATCAAGCAGATGATACTAAAGTAATGAGTATAAGTTAGAGGAATATGCATAATTCTCTGCACAGTGCAGAGGAAATGACTGATGTTACATTCAAGACAAACACAAACTCAGACAATCAAGCAGACAATGATGGCATGACAAAAATGGCTGCTTACATCTCAGCACAAGGCTTCACCTTTGGCCCAGGCTTCACCACTTCATTTATGTCTTCATTGGATGATTCTGCCTTCCACTTTCCAAGCATGTTTTGCAGGTCAATGAAGACAGAGTTGAGGCCTTCAAAGCATACTTCTCAGCATGGGACTTGATCTTCATGTGAAGTGTTTGTGTTATGATCACCTAGATCGTTCCACTAGGACACTAGAGTAAGCTGGTCTGGTGAAGTTCCCAGTGCTTACTAATCACTGAAGCGGACTTGACTGTTGACCTTTCACTCCAACAACTAGCTTTGTGGGTTATATTATTAGGAGACTCAGATAGAGAAATACAGTCTAAACTACCACTGCTTATATACAATCCTGTTTGGTATTTTCTATACTATTTTTCTAAGTGTCAGTGAGTCAATCTTGCTGGCAATAAGTGCCAGCACATCCAAGTCAAGTCTAGAAGAATTTGGAATATAAGAGAAGTTGGAGATAAAATGGAGAACAATCCAGCAGAAAGATCAGATAAGCTGATCTCTAGATATAGCCAGTTTGAGTCTGGGCTGAGTTTGGAACCTGAAACCAAAACAGAAATACATGTGTAGGAAATGTCATGTGATTGTGACAGTTTGCTTGTTTTGAGGACTGGGAGCTGTTGATGCACATAGCAGGTAGGTGATGTCATCCAGTGCAACAACAGCACATGTTACCTGTCTTGTACTGTCCAAAGGATGGTAATTCTCAAAGTGATGGAGAACACTTAAAAATCCAACCACAGCTGGTGGACAAAGAAGTTATCATGCAAGATTAGTCCATTTTAGATTGAGGTCCATATGGGCATGAATAGCTATTTCATCTGAATGCTCTCCTCCACTGATAAATTGTGTGGTATGAATGACAAATGAAAGTGTGTTTCAGTTAACAGAAGAGACCATCTCTGCTCCTAGTGTTGTGGCAGCTCAGACCTGGCATTTGTCTATCTTTTGGAATAAAATTCAGAAATATATGAAACTATTTGGGGAGCTGGCTTTTGAAGAATGCCAAGGGGTCCTCTGCCAACTCTAAGCAATCCAATCAACCATTCAGGAGTTAAACTGTCCAGCTCTCCCTCCCCTTAACATGTCACATGACACCACGTGACATGTTCAGCAAGTCAACACCAACCTTAACATGTTATTTATCAAAAATGGAAAACTAATTATATAATTAAGTCATGTGACTCAATAAACAAAATATTGTAGTACACAATGTACACAATTTAGATTCCCAGGCCAAATGCTACCCACCCCAAATGTTGACTTTGCCCCACTGTCTGAGAACAATGTCACTCACTAGTGAAGACCCAAATTTTATCAAGCTCTGAATTCCCAGCCTAAGCCAATGAACTTGAGACCTCTAGGATACTGGAGAGGCCAGTGCAGGTGGCCTGACACCCAGTGGCAGTTGCCATGGGTTGGGTTAGAGATGTCAACGAGTTATACTCGCGAGTATGAGTACTCGTCGGAAATGTCCGAAGGGCAACTCGTACTCGACTCGTACTCGTTGGCACGAGTACTCGTCAGCGCGAGTACTCGCCGATTTTCTCTAGTCGAAACTCGTACTCGCGCCGCGAGTACCCGTTTCAAGCATGCGAGTACTCGTACTCGCATACTCGTACTCATTTGAATTGTACAAGTACTCGTTTTGAACGAGTACTCGTAAATTTTCCGTGTTTCCATGTTCAAAGTACATAAATAATCTAAACTACTGTATAATGTACCCTATAGAAGCCCAAAGCCCATCGCGGCACCGCTGTCGTTGTTGCGTCGTCCCTAGGTGGCGACTGTTGTCGTCTGTTGCGCGTCGTCGTCGTCGTCGTTCGGGTTTGCTTTTCGGCCACTGTTGTTGTCGCCTTTGTCTTGCTGTTGTGGTGGCCAACAGACGTCGTTGTCGTGGGTGCGGCGAGGGGCCGCGTCGGCGAAGCGGCCCTGTCTTGTCGTCACTGTTTGTCGTCCTGGCATCCGAGTCGTAGTTGGCAGCGTGGCTGTGTTGGCGCCACCTGGTGGGGAGTTTGTTGCTGCCACAGCTATCGTTGTCTGGATGTACGCCAATGTGCGTGATTGGCAGAGTAACCACGCCGTCATCGCCGTCGAGGTCGTGGCCACGGTAGGGGCGTAAACAACCGTGTGTCCATGGAGTCGCAAACAAGTGGCGTGGGAAGTAACCTTTCCCACACCTTCTGTAGTGGTCTGGCTCGGGGGCTGGCGCGTTGCAACACTGGTGCAACTACGACAACGATTCCGAGCCGCACGACACCAACTGCTGGCAGCAACCTGAACCACGATACCACCACCAGCAATGACAGCAAGATGGTGGCGGGTGGCGGCGACACCTTGGACGACTCGACGACAATGACGGGCGGTTCGCCGATTCCCATTGACCACGACGACAGGTGACACAGCAAAGGGGCGACGACAAGACAACCCCCAACGACAACCCCCGACGACAACGACAATGATAACGACGATGACGCGGCACGACCCTGACGACAGCACCCTGGCATACGACGACTCGGAGTCTCGGACAGCAAGCCCTGCGGCCTCGTATTCCTAGTAGTGTACATACAGATCCTTGTAATGTAGTAGATAATAGAAAACTTTGTGCCAAACTTTAAGACTGAAACCACCTAGTATTACTGTTGCAATCGGACTCATTGGTACGGACTGTAGTCTCACGGGGTTCTGACTACCCTAGTATTAGTCAGGGACAGTCGTCTCAGTCAGCTGCGTTGTGGATTATCACATGTTTGTAGTACGGACTTGACTCATACCTAGGACAGTCGTAGTAGGGTTCGAGCTGTTATGGCTACTGGGTACCTTATGTTCAGGAGGAGCTTCAAAGCTCCTCGTCAACTGTATATCTAGTTGGTAGTACGAAGACCGAGCTCCTTAGCTTGGTCTTCTTGAATCCTGAACCCACTTCTGCCTTCTCCTCTCTTTGTCAGTACCCTCCTCGTCCTCTGTCAAGTGTCGCGTCTCGCCTTAGTACGGGAGATCGCTCGTCGACATATACGCCTGGTGGATCTTACCCCAGTGCCCACAGTAGTCACGTCCCTCTTAAGGGCGCGTACTCATATTCGCTAAGTCGCCCCCTGCCTGTCGAGTCACTCTGTCCTCGCTCAAGTCGAGCATCATTAGGCGGACCTAACGCAACATTAAGACCAAGCTACCCCATAGACATACACAGTGGCGTCCACGACAGGCGACCGGTGGGGTTGGAACCAAGTTCAATCATATATCATCCCAGGAAGAGGAGAACGAAACGTCCCCACACGCTACCTGAAAGCTGCTAGGTGGAGGACACACAGAGGAGAAACCGGATACTTCGTCGACTTCCCTAACCGACCAAGTCGGTACTACCCAGTTGAGTTCAGCTTCGAGCATACCTGCTGGTGCATACTCGCAACAAACGACGCAGGAATACGAACAGTAGTCAGGCCAACGACACACGAATACCGGTGCGACATCCTAGAAAGCGAAGTAGTCCCCACGGCAAGAGTTGGACCCATAGACGGCGCAGTCACAACAAGCACCACGGAGGAAGACTCCGGATCGGATAGAGACAGCGAAGAATCCGAAGAAGACCACCTCTCACAGGTAAACGCAGAAGAGGAAGAAGAACTAGCGAACCTAGCCCAAGGAATCACGATTGGGGACGCACCACAAGCTGAGCAGATCACCATTTACCCACCAGTCGAGATGACAACCACACAGTTGGAACCAACGTATCAGGTCCAAGTAGACCCCATACAATTACCACAAGACGGAGTCCCAGAAGACCTACTCCCCATCAACCCCAGCACGGGACACCGAATGACCGCGGATGATGCGGCCCTCATGAGAGCCATCGGACCCGACGAACCAGACCCTCCAGGAGGAGGAGGACCACCGGGTGAAGGCCACGGAAGAGGCCACCCACACGGAGGAGGAGGCGGAGGACCCGGAGGAGGTGGAGGACCCGGAGGAGGCGGATTCCCAGGAGCAGCCCCCATCGGCAACCCACCTCGATCGTCAGACAGACTCCTAGGCAACCCTCCCATGGTCTTCAACGGCGAGCGCACCAAAGCCTTGCAATTCAGAGCACAGTGGAACCTCTACCAAGGAATCAACAGTACAAGCGACATCATGCGCAACTACTACCGCCGATCACTCCTCTTCCTCGGCTACATCCAAGGAGAGATGGTCAACGAATGGGTAATGTACATGACTGACTGGCTGATGCGCCAGACAGAGGCCGGATTCCCCGAACACACCCGACGCCTCTGGGAAGAAACCCTCAACGCCTTCACCCGACGATTCGCCAACACGATGGAAAAAGAACAAGCGCAAGCAGAGCTGCGCAAGGGCGTCCATATGAAGGAAGGGGACATTGACAGCTACGTGGCTACCTTTGAACGCCTAGCCCGACAAGCTGACTACAACCTCGATGCCCCTCAAACGCTGGACCTGTTCACAGCAGGATTACCAAAAGCACTGTTTACTAAAGTCTACGAACAATACGAACCCGCAACATTCGAAGCATGGAAACAGGTGGCACTAAAGAAGCAGCAACAGTACATGCACCTACAGGCACGTCTTAACTCACTAAAAACACCCACTCCACGAACTACTGCGCGCCCTAGCCCATGGGGAAATCCCCAAAGCGGATGGACACCAAGGAACCTTCCCCACCACCAAAACCCTAACGCAATGGACACCTCCGCGGATAGAACGCGGGCACGAGGTGCGGAAGCAGAAGACACCCAGGGGAGGCTCGCCGGAGCAGAGTTTATACTCAATCCGCAAAGGCCACCCTACCCGCCCAGAGGGGGACCAAGGGGGCGAGGCAGGGGAAGGGGGCCACCCCGAGATGCAAGGGAAGTGATCTGCTACACCTGTAATCAAAAAGGACACTTCAGCCGCGACTGCCCACAGCACCGCAACAACGCACCAAGCAGCAACAGTAGGAGGTCGGAAACAGACTACTACACCCAAGAACCAAGAACGCAAGCACGCGCAGCAGCAACCCCGCAGCAACAAGCCCAGGAGTGGCTCCAGGGAGTGGCCGGAGCACCGGATGAAGTAAAAGATCTGGTCCTTCAAGAACTATGGGGGAAAGAGGGTTTTCCAAACGCCTGAACCCGTCGGCCTGGGTGAGGGCGCTCCGTTGTAACTCTGTAATAATCACATGCTACCGATCGTTGAGAATTCCAGTTTCCATCCGAACAAGTTACAACATGGCCGAAGTGAGAGCACTAGTGGACTCGGGGGCCACAGACAGTTTCATCAAACCCGCGTTCGCAAAACGAATGGGAATCGGTCTCAAAGAACTAGAGACCCCAAAAAAGATATGGAACATCGATAACTCAGAAAACAAAGCAGGACTAATCACACACTGCGCAGACCTCGATGTACAGACCAAAGGAACCCGCAAAACAATGCGGTTCCTACTTACAGATACAGGAAACGAGGACGTCGTCCTCGGCTACCCATGGCTGGCTGCCTATGAACCACAGATTAGCTGGCAGCACGCCGTCATCAAAGAAGACGCATACCCGGTGATTCTACGAACCACCCACCCCGAGGAACGAGGAGTAACCATCGCATTTGCCCCTACCGAGTTCACCGAAGATGAGAAACGCCACACCATGCAACAGCTCTATGATGAATGGGAGGCAGTGAAAGCGCGCACCACTGCCACGGAGCTAGCCATCGAAGCGCAAAATTCACCAGCGCAACAGAGATCCCAGAAGAGTATGCAGACTTTGCCAAAGTGTTCAGCGAAGAAGAATCACACCGCTTCCCACCTTCGCGACCCTGGGATCACGCCATCGAATTCAAGAAGGACGCCCCAGCCGCCATTGACTGCAAGATCTATCCCATGTCACGCGACGAAGACATCGCCCTCCGGAAATTCCTAGACGAGCAGTTGGAGAAGGGGTACATTCGGCCGTCAAAATCCCCTTACGCATCATCCTTCTTCTTCGTCAAGAAAAAGGATGGAAAGTTGCGACCAGTCCAAGACTATCGAAAGATCAACTCATTCACCGTACGTAACCAGTACCCCTCAGTAAAAAAGGAAAGTCATTGAGAAGTCAGAAAAAAGTCAGAAGAAAGTCAGATGGGGGTCAACTGACTACAAAATGACTAAATGTCGTTTTTAGTGACTACAAAATGACTTCTAGATGACTATTCATAGTCAATTGGTGGTCAATTTTTTTGCATAATCCATGGTCATCTCTTAGTCATCACATGGTCATATTGTAGTCATCATCCATAGTCATTTTGTAGTCATTTCATAGTCATGTCATAGTCAAGTCACAGTCACAATAAATTCCCAAATTAATTCAATTTCACACAGCAATTAAAGAACAATAAAATAAATAAATTTGTTTATTTGATAAAAGTACATAAAGCTACTAATACTAGGATGAGGTCAGGCCAGGGCGGTTGGGCGGGACGGGGTTGGTGGGATGCGAGAGCGAGCGCAGTGATGTTGCGGCGGTGGCGTGGCGCGTGGAGTCAGGGCTGAGGCGGCGGCGTTGATGGCAGTTCGGCGGGACGGGGTTGGTGGGATGCGAGGGCGAGGGCGGCGGTGACGTGGCGCGTGGAGTCGGGGCTGAGGCGGCGGCGTCGATGGCAGTTAGGACGAGGTCGGGCCAGGGCGGTTGGGCGGGACGGGGTTGGTGGGATGCGAGAGCGAGGGCGGTGGTGTTGCTGCGGTGGCGCGGCGTGTGGAGTCGGGCGGCGGCGGCGTTGATGACGCGGGGGGACGGGGTCGGTAGATGGCTGAAGGGTCGATGCGGCGGAGGCGTTGCTGTCGTGGGTGGTAGGCGGTAGCGGTGGTGATGGTGGTAGTTGAGGTGGCAGTGGCGGGTTGCGGTACTTGCGGGTTGTTGATGTCGTGACGTTGCTGGCGTGGGTGGTGGTCAGTAGCGGTGGTGGTGGCGGTTGAGGCGGCGACGGCACGTGCGTCGGGGCAGTTGGGGGAGGGTGTCGAGATGGCGGCGTGAAGGTGGGTGGCGGTATCGAGGTGGCGGCGTCCGAGTCGGGCGTGTTGAGCTGGTGACGTCGTAAGGGTGAGGTCCACAGGGCAGGTGGGCACAATGCCGGCGGTGACGCGGTGACGTGGCTTGCGTGTCCCGAGACGGGGGCAGGTGAGTGGGTGGCCTGCGTGTGCGCGCGAAGGGAGGGGTCAGTCGAGAGTTCAAAATGGGACTGTAAAAAGAAAAGAAAAAAAGAACTTATCTACTATGAGAGGACCGAGCGGTACGGTGGTGGGGTAGCCTTTGAGACGGATGACGCGGCCGCCACTGTCCTGTAGCCCGCACGGGTTAGCGACAAAAGAGAAAAAAAAGGACACCACCCGGCGGCGGCGGGGTGGCCTGTGTGTTCCCAAGTCGTCCGAGTCTTTCGTACTTGCCGTGACAAGGAAAGGAGATGGAGGACGTGACAGGAAGTGGGGGTAGTTTGGAATTCGAACAAGTTGCGCGGCCAAGTGGCGTACTTCCCCACGCCACAAATTAAACTTCAGCCCGGAAGTCGCCCGGATCTTGAAAATCCATCCCAAGTCAATTTGAGTAGCCAACTAACTGATATCTCAGGAAGTAAAATAGATAAAAATGTGATAATATTTATGGAGCTAGATCAGATTAAACGCACATGGGTCCTATGCCAACTCTAAGCTATCTGATCAGTAGTTTTCAAATTATTTGTATAGCACAGTGATAAGTGCAGCAGTAGTCTAGCAGCTCAAGCAAACATTATTAGAATATCAAGAAATAAAATAGCTATAAATATGGAAATATTTGGAGAGGTAGACCCCCTTAGAAGCTGGGCTGCCAACTCTAAGTAATCTGACATTCAATTCCTGAGTTATTTAACCAGCTTGGTAACACTTCAGCTGTTGAGCAGATTTTAGAGCCAGTTCAATAACTTGGGAATGGCCAATCAGATCACTTAGATCTGGCAGAGGGCCCAGGCCCTTTGTATGGAACTCTCTAAGGCAGGTCCTATGTCATGTGACAATGGCATGTGTTCCTTGACTAGAGGGTTGTATTCAAGGTGTTGATCAAGTTGGCAGGATCAGATCTGAATCTGATGGTGGGAAGTTGCATGATGTTGATGCAAACTCTCCAGACCCTTGTGTCCAAGGATGACCAAGTGGTACAGTGGTACCTGTTCATCATCAATCTGAGTTGACTTAGACTCTTCACTCTCTGATTGTCCTGAATAATGCCAGTGTGCTTGTTGCACGTAGGTATCACAGTGGGTTGACCCTCAGGTTTCTTGTGCCCCTTTGTATTTGACTTGTAGATCTTGATGATGTGATCAAGGGGCATTTGTTTTGATGTCAATCGGTGCAGAAATGGCATAGTTATGACCTCTGCAAGTGTTGAGTCTCTACCACTGAAATTGATGCCACAGTGCTGTTATAAATGACCACAAATTGGCAAAAACCCGTGACAAAGAGGGTATGGGTTTTTTGTACTTGTGACAGCGCTGTGAGACCAGTTTTACAGTAACATTTACTGCTAGAGACTCAAAACTTGCAGAGGTCATAGCCATGCCATTTGTGCACCAATTGACACAAAAACAAATGCCCCTTGATCACATCATCAAGATCTACAATCTAAATACAAAGGGGCACAAGAAACCCGAGGGCCATTGGCCAAACTGAAAACTTGTTTGATTAGAATCTGTCCAAACTGAACCCAAACTGAACCAAACTTTTCCAGACTATTCCAGGACCATTTAAAATACACATTTTAAATTGCTCAACAATCAGTTTGGTTTGGTTCAAACCCAGTCTAATCAAACCTAGCTGTTTATTGAACAATAACTTGAATAAAGCACTTGTTCTTAAACAGTTTGGAATGGTTTTGAGGGTCCCAACCAGAAACTGAGTCATTGAGTTCAAGTCAAGCCAGGATTCTCCAAACCTAAACTGATTTAAATGGTTTAAGTTCAGTTTGAACCAGGTTTGGATCAGTCTAAGACTGAACTTCTTCAAAACTACCCTTCTCTATGTTCACATTCCCCCTTCCCCTCCCCATCCTATATTCCACTTCCTAATCCCCTCCTTGATCCTCATATTTTCCTTCCCCTTCCCTATTTCCTTTCTTTATGTTTCCCTCCCCAATCCACGTAATCCCCATCCCCACATACCCTATGTACCTCACCCTCATCCCCATATTCCCCATCCCTATATTCCTCATTCCCATGTTCCCCTGTCTATCCCTATATTCCCCTCCCCAGCACTTTCTTCCCCTTCCCTATTTTCCCTTCCCCATCTATATAATTCCCATCCCCCATAAGTGTAACTTACTATTTTAATAAACACTAATTTCTTATTATTCTTTAATTTAATTTTGATAAATCAATGTGTATTCCTATATCTTCATTAATTCATCCTCATGTTCCCTTCCTCCTTGTTCTCCTCCCCTCCCCCCCTTCCCATATTCCCCTCCCTCATCCCCATATCCCCTTCCCATATCTCCACTCCCCATATTCCCTTCCCCATGTTCCCCTCCCCATATTCCCTTCCCCATGTTCCCCTCCCCATATTCCCTTCCCCATGTTCCCCTCCCCATATTCCCTTCCCCATGTTCCCCTCCCCATATTCCCTTCCCCATGTTCCCCTCCCCCATCCCCATATCCCGCATCCCCACATTCCTCTCCCCCATCCCCATATCCCGCATCCCCACATTCCTCTCCCCCATCCCCATATCCCCCTTCCCCATGTTCTCCTCCCACATCCCCATATCTCCCCTCACCATATTATCCTCCCCATCCCCATGTTCCCCTCCCAACATCCCCATATCTCCCCTCCCAACATCCCAACATCCCCCCTCCCTATGTTCCTCTCCCCCATCCCTGTATCCCCCATCCCCATATCTCCCCTCCCCATATTCTCCTCCCCCATCCCCATGTTCCCCTCCCAACATCCCCATATCCCCCCTCCCCATGTTCCTCTCCCCCATCCCCATATCCCCCTTCCCCATGTTCCTCTCCCCCCATCCCCATATCTTCCCTCCCCATGTTCTCCTCCCCTATCCCCATATCTCCCCTCCCCATATTCTCCTCCCCCATCCCCATGTTCCACTCCTAACATCCCCATATCCCCCCCTCCCCATGTTCTCATCCCTGTATCCCCCTTCCCCATGTTCCTCTCCCCCATCCCCATATCTCCCCTCCCCATATTCTCCTCCAAATCCTCCCCTATCCCCATGTTCCCCTCCCCCATCCCCATGTTCCACTCCCCATATCCCCCCTCCCCATGTTCCTCTCCCCCATCCCCATATCTCCCCCCACATCCCCATATCTCCCCATATTCTCCTCCCCCATCCCCATATTCTCCTCCCCCATCCCCATATCCCTCCTCCCCATGTTTCTCTCCCCCATCCCTATATCCCACCTTCCCATATTCCCCACCCTCTCCATATCCCCCCTCTCCATGTTCCCTCCTCCATGTTCCCCACCCCTATCCCAATATCCCCTTCCCATGTTCTTCCCATATTCCCCATACCTATCCCACTTGCATCCAATTAAAGTTTTTCTCTAAGTAATATGACTTTGAACTGACTACAAGCCAACTACAAAATGGCTATCTCTTGACTTTGGTGAAATTTCTGACTGTCATCTGACTACTCTCTGACTGCTCTCTGACCACTGGCCGACTTTTCTTTTTTACTGAGAGTGACTTGCAAGGAGGTGGTTCAAAAAAAAACAAAAAAGACTTACGAGGAGCTCTAAATATGTGATAGGCGTGGCTAGCGATTATCTGGCTGCCAACATGGTCACATGACTAAATACTTGCCTATTTATTTCTGCGCGCGACACGCCTCTCTTCTCTTGCCTCTTCCCGTCTTTTTCCTTTCCTCATCACCATCCCTGTCGACCATCATTCACCTGCAGGGGGCAATTGTCCCACTGTGGTTGTCATGTTCACAAATTTGTGCTCATGCTCCCACACACTGCAGTATTGATTATTGGTTTGGTACCACCGCCGCCCATTCGCACGCGCCCCACTCTTTTTTTTTGTTCGGCCTGTTCTGTGAAGATGTGGCAGATGCCGTTGAAAAAGAAATGGTGTCTCTGTCCGGATGGCCAGATTGGGCACTGTGGGGCCTCTTATCGCGGGGCAACTCCATCCTTGCTACCATTGGCGTCGCCTCATGCCTCATTCAGCCTCTGAATGTAGCCCCTCACCAAAATGTTAGGTACCTTGTAGATTGGTAGGTAGTGTTGAGCCGGCATTGGGTGAGTGCTTGGATAAGTATGTAGGGCTGCAAGTGAGGGCGATTAATGCCTGCCCAAACCAACCGCGGTCTGTCCTGGGGTTATGGGAGGTGCGATGCATCGCACGTGGCACGAAGCCTCGTACATGAGTTCTCTCCCATGTTTATATAGGCCTTGTCTGGTATTTGTTCCAGGAAATGGGCGAACATCATCACAAGTTGTCGATAGTACCTTCTGGACAGTAAAGGGGAGCCGGTTGAGTGGCCAGGGGGTGAAAGGTCAGCGTTGCCGTATAGGAAGTCGTTTGGGGCCATTGCAAGAAAGACATCCTCGTTCATCGCCTTGCCGATGAACAGGAACCTACCTTTGGTGTCAAACCCGACCATTGCGTGTTTTGCTTTGAAGCCCCGGAATGGCTTTGCCAAGTCCAGTTTGAATGAGAAACGGTGTGAATTGAGAGCATTTGGGAGGATGGGAAATAGGCCAATACAGTTGGCAACTGTGAGGTGGAAGTCGATCGTTGTTTTGTTCGTCCTTGTCCCGATTTTTCCACATCCAACTTCGAGGCAGAACTCCTTATCAATGTTGATTGTGTTGCGTCCAGAGAGAAGCTTGATTGCATTTGTGTTCTTGCTCTTGTACAGTCTCTCAAGGTTCGACAAGTCGATTCTCTTCACCTGCATGTGGTTGAAGTTGTCAATGTTTGCGTCGTGGTGCCGGTTGGTCGCAATAATCATATTCAGGACTTCTGACTGTTTGACGCGGTCGTCTGGCTCAGCGGCTAGGTCATCTGGGATCTCGGTGATATCAGTTGGGCCAGAGTTGGGTGTGGTGTTGTGGGGGTCGGCGTAGTCACTGTTGAAGGTATAGAGGTTAGGCGGTGTTGTGAGGACGGGATCACGGACCTGTTGTCTGAGAACTCTGCTGTGTTTGAGGTAGGAGTGCGAAACATCTCGATGGGGTGGGATGGTGCAGCGGTGATGGGTATTCTATTGAGCTTAAAATCAAAGATTCAGAGGAATGACTTGTATGATCGGGATCTGATGGAGTTGCGAGTGGTAAGCCTTCCATAGGCGACCCTAGGACCGTACATCATACATGCTGTCTGACGGATACGGCCGTATAACCAACGGCCGAGTGACCGGTATGGTTGGCTCAGGCTGTCTGCAGACCATCAAGTCTGATTAGCAGAGCCCCAACAGCTATGCACTAGCGACAACGACTCTGTGGTTCAGACCATCATATGTCTACACATTATCGAGTTGGTGATGTACAAGTAATAAAAGCTCTTTGGAGCATGACTGCATGACCAACCAAGTGACCAACACCAGGCGCATCATAATAACCCACCACTAACTGTTCTGCTAGTAAGGACGCTTAATGTTCTCGTCAAATGCCATTGGGTTTCTGACACCTCAAACGGGGGTACCTTTCCATGTCGACACGAAACTAGTTAGCGGAGTGTTATTCAAGAAGAGGGAACAGACAACAGTTCAGCGATCACGCGAACGATAAATCTCTCTAATCCGTCCATTTGGAAAGCCGTAACGACACGTGATAGCAGACCGATATGCGTTTGAAACGTTAACACACACGCGGGACAACATGACGATAAATTACCCTTAAAGTCACGGCGGTATCGTTCGAATGTCGGCTTTGCAATCCAATGGTCTATCATGATATTTGAAACGTAGTGGACACTTCAACGAGGTGCACAGCACATCGCTGCTTCAAGGGTGCTTCTGCGTGACTCATTGAGTATACTGACCTGTCTATTGTTTTGTTATAGAAAAGGGTGCTGCATGAAATAGCTCACTTTGTCGATGAGGAGTCGTATCTGAGATAGTAATTGGACTCGACCCAGACGTGATACATAACAGCTAAGGATGGATCACAGTATTAGGCGAAAGAATAGACACGGATGCGATCCCAAGACCCCTCGAAGCCGTATGACGTCTGGGTTGCATATTCTAGGGTTGTTGCTCCCCTCCACGTAGCCATCCAGAGGGCTGCATTGAATATCGCTACCGAATTGGATATTTACTTTCGTAACGACATTCAGATCGTATATGAATTTACGTACGCCGCTGGAGTGATGCACCACGGTGTTCTGCTGCTCGCGAAGGACGTGAGCACGGCATCGGTAGAGCAGTCAAACTTGTGGGAAGACTTCCCACCCGACAACAGTCTGACAACCCTGCATATGAAGAAGAAACCATACGAGAACAAAAGAAACTGAAAAACGATGACGCATGACAACTTGAATACGAATCCTCCGCCGGGTCCAACGATGGCATACAGTCGGACGCAGGTTCCAACGGCGTCTTGTGGGTAGCTCAGGACAGCCAAGGGAAAGATGACTCGTGAGTCCGAGATGGTGATGTGAAACAGAAGCAATTGACAGGATGAAAGAACTGGTGATCGACGCTAGGACGGGTGATGTAAGGTCCGGTGGAACTCCCGAGGCAAGGCCATCGGGTGGCATCAAGCAGATGTCCGGGGTCGAGGCAGCAAAGGCGGGTGATACGGGATAGGGACGTGGCGAGGCAGATGACGGATTCGTTCCGCCGGAGGACCGAGCGGTGGTAGCGTCTGCGTAACTTACCACACTCGGCCTCGGTCTTGACTCGACCGCCCAATGTTTGGACCCGGCCCCTCAGGGGCTTGTATGTTTCCGTCTCGTTCACTCTCGCAGATTCTACCTGCTTCCACTACTATACGATTTACAGACTCGGAAAACTGCTCAAGGCAGATATGACATGTGTGTATGATTACTGCCAGTGTGACCTCATACTCTCGAAGGTCCCCGCGCGTACCCATTCTCATCTGAAGGACGACTTGTAGCCTCGAATCAGAGGCAAGCGCGACTTGTATCCGCCTCGGTATCGTGCCCGATGGTTTGTGCGTTCGCCCGACTTACTATACGACTCCCCGAGCTTTCTTACTCATGTTCTGACTCGTAAGGTAAGGGTCGTGAGTGATTGATGAAACATCAGCATGTGTGCTTGCGCCGTGTTTGAGAGCGGGTTTTTCACCCCATGAATCGCCGAATTCGAGTTAGTAAGTACGTAAATCGAGTCGGGAGGGGGCACCTCTTCCGTATAGGTCATGGCTAAGAGTTCCGCCGTCTTTGCAAGCCCGAAGGCGTCCGCATCGAACTGGAGAACCCCTTCGCCCAACACCCAGACACTGTGCGTCGGGTCCGCTCCCCCCTGCTGTATGGTGGCTGCCGCCGCGCCCACCAGTCTGCCGTCGCCACGTCCCTTGTGGGGACACCTTGGCTTGGACGTGGATGATCAGAACGTTCTGGGCCGGCGCATCCCGTATGAGGGCGTGCGTCCATTGCCTCCGTTCCCCAGGGTCTCCCACCCCGATGTGTGTGAACTGGCCCACCCAGTTGGGAACCTCCCAGGGGGCCATGGCCACGACGTTGACACGAGGACCGTCAGACGGTACCCTCGTGGCAAGAGCCTCCAGTGACGTGGGGGCGTGTTTTCGTCGACCTGGCACGACAGATGAACCCGGGACGACCTCATGGAAGTCCCCCAGGCCCAGCACGTACCACTCTGGACCCAGACGGCGGAGCAGTTGCGATGTGCGGGGTAGCCTGTAAAGTCGAAGCGTGGAAGTGTGCATTAGCTTTTCCAGATACATGCTCATAGGGAGCATGCGAGTGAAAAGTAGAAGGGGTTCCCTTGGCGCAGTGCGAAAAGAACCCGTTACCACTTTGACCATCTCATTCTGGACGGTCTGTAGTTTCTTGATTAGGCGCATCCTTCCCTTGGGCATTCTTTCCCTGTCCAGTGACACTGTTTCGAAGAAGGGGTCAAGTGTGGTGTGCGACGGAGGTGTAATGTGGATCATGTTTGTTTCCAATCTCTGCCTCTTGATACGTGCTCTCTCTTCGAAAACAAGTTGCTGCTCTGCGCAGAGTCTGCGGGCAAGAGAAAGATCGCATCTTCCATGTCCGCACAAGAACGCTTTTGAGGTGGAGAAAAGGTAGCAGGCCGTAATGTGTTTTCCATCTCATCTATGGTTAAACCATGTAATGCAGATTGCATGTTTGCATGTTTGGTGACGATGACGACGACATGAGCTACAAGACAGTGTGAACACAGTAAGGTATAGACTTCAGGCTGCCGACTCCTGTGCGCGAATCCAAAAAGGTTTAATGTTATATGGATCGAACATGAAACAACACCACCAAATTAAATTCTTTACGAACCATGCAAAGGGGATGTCGAGCGTCGTGGAAGTTGTGTGCACAAAACGATTCACCGACAAAATTTAGTACTGCACAGATGTGCCAACGCAAGTGTGAGAAAAGCAAAGAAAGCCAGAAACAAAGGGAAAACAGCGGTGCGAAGCAAGTGAAGGAAAAAAGAATCACCGTTTTGGGATTGTTGTATCCGTTTCGGCAACGAAAACGATTTTGTCTTGGGAGCAACGGGAGAGACTGTTGTGCGTCGTGTGAATGGTGTGTATAAAACCAGTCCCCAGATACAATATACTACTGCACAGGTGCCGCATCGCAAGCGACCAAGAAATTCAAAAACATAATACACATAGGAAAACCGATGTGCGCAAAGGAAAACATGGAAATAGGGGTTGTCTCATTTGGTGCATCAGCAATTTGACAGAAAAGTTTTCATCGGTTTCACAACCTGAAAGACTACTAAAAACTACTAAAAACCATGAAAACCGTGCTCATTCTGAGACTTGGTGACCCAAGTCGATTTTCGTGAAAACCTAAGGTAGCGACCAGAGAAAAAACCTGGAAAACTGGAGGGAACTACAATAACTCAAAAACTGAACTATATGTCTAAATATGTTGTATGGAGCCGAGTCGGAGTGAGTTCAAACTGGCAGGAACGGGAGCGAGACCAACTCGGAGTGCAGGGAAGACGAAACCGAACGAGATGATGCCGTCTGTGGCCGTGGCTGCGGGGCAACGTCGAGTGTTCTGAGTTGGAGTGCCCGAGCGGCAGGCCGGACTCAAACTGAGATTACGTAGTAGGTAGAAAAGATGGGAAGGGGGAAACACGACGCATTTTTGAGCCAAGAATACTGGGTTAAACATGCGAGCCATATAGTGACTACGATTATGAGAGAGGCAGAGGGGTAAGGTAAGAAGGATAGGCAGAGGTGGCATAGGAAGGCGAACGGCGAGACGCAGTGACAATTGAAACAGACAATGGAGTGCGGGCGCGAACACGAAGGAGGCGATATCAATTATCTAAGTGAAGGAAGTGAAGCCAGGGAATACAAGAACAAAGGAGACTGAGACACGATTACGCACGACAATATGAATCCTCCAATGGTGAGTGCGACGCTCCGTGCGGCCTCTAACGGCGTCTTGAGGATAGCCGAAAGTTGAAAGGGATGGGCGATGCAATAGAAGACAAGAAGGGATGGACAAAGGACGGCACGAGGCGCGAGGACGCACGGCCTGTCTTCGAGTGCTTACAAGCAATTGCGAGGTGGTTCGGTGTTGGCATACACGATGAAGAGGGGAGAGGGTGAGCAAGAGAGATAACGAACAGGGGAGAGTGTGTGATCGAAACAATATGCACGCACTACCGGACCGAGACTGAAAAGACCGCAATATCGGGGTACTAAACCCCAGGCTTTGCGGGGCTAGTAGACGAAAGATAAAGGTCAGCGCGATATGCTGACAGCGTCGATTCAACAAGATTCTCCTTGTCGCAGTCCACGAAATCCAGAGCTTGTGCCCAGCGAGACTCACTGACTTGGTCGAGGATCCTGTTGAAGTCTTTCATCGCGTTCCAGCTGGTTTGATGATTGAAATCGCGAGGTGCATTGAATCTACCCATCAAGTGGGCTCTCATCGCACGCTCAACCTGTTAACTGGTCAGACTTGGATAACAGGACGAGTTGCCGCAAATAGCGATGCCAACACATTGCAGTTAAAATCATCACATAAACCCCCCTGGGTGGGCTCTTTGGTCCAAGAGATGGACGGAGGACAGACCTCGATGCAAAGCCTAAATATGTCTTAGCAACTGGGAGAACGAACTGTGAACGCAGAAACCCATCGGGTTTCTAACGTCATGACTTGTGAGCCTGAGCAAAAATCTCCAACGGTAAAAACAACTCACCGTGTAGTTTGGGTCATCCTTTCTAAGCTTGCTGGACTTCGGGACAGGGTTTTCGTAGTAAGCTGGCCCACCAGATTTCAAAGCCCAATAGACGTAATCCTTGATCTTCTCTGGCTGGTCTTTGAACTCAGCGCGCTCAAAAAACGTCTTCACCAGCATAAGGACGTCACGTGCAATCTTTGACCGTCGAGTCTTCATTCGGTCATAAGTTATTGAGAAACATTAGTAAGTCGACAACACAATAATCACATAATGACATACCGCCTTGACAATGCCATCTTGCGCACTCAGCGTGTAGGAAATATTTGTGAATGAGAGTTCAAACGTGACGACAGTCTCAACAAGGGCACTGGACTCCCGTGTCCAATCAGTAAATGGGTGGTCGGAAATATAAAGAGTGTGGGACAGTGTCGGAAGAAAAATGCGAGTCCAATGTGAATCATCGAGGCACTGACGAGCAATGTCGGGGTGTGTGTCGGGTTGCGCCTCAGTAAAGCACTTGCCGTCCTTCTTGACTATCGCCTTCACCGCTTTCGATTTATGACTGGGCGGCTAGTTGATAGGTTTTGAGCCGAATGAGTCCGAATGACTGAGAAAAAAATACCCAAACTCACCTTCCGCGTGGCTTGTGGTTTACCTGGGTGGACATCTGCTTTCGTTCAAATCTTCACGAACTGGTAGGATAAGAATAGTGAGACTTCTGATGAGACAATGCGCAAGGAATACCTCATTTACTCGAGGTGGCTTGTCAGAAACCAGAGACTGAATTTCCTGCGATCACCGGGCATGTTTCTTCGAGGTCACTGTCGCCGAGGCCCCCAAGCTTCAATGGGTCAGTAACATCTGGCTGCTGGAGCAGAGTGGGAATGAGAGCGGCATTGGGTGGGGTGAGACTCGGAGCTTGCAGTCGAAGACCAGAATTTGCGTATTTCTTGCAACGAAGGTCTTGTGCCGTGAACCTGATTATTTCACAACGAATCAGAGGTATGCAAAGATGTGGTGATCACTCGTGTCTCACCTCCCATATCGTGCGTTGACTTCTGCTGCCTTCGGGTCTCCTCGGTGTGTTTGGTGCCGCGTAAGTCCTCTGTCCTTGTCAGAAGTTCTGGACGGGCAGCACCCTCGACGCGTTTGTTCCGAGACTGTTGGCATGGCAACATAAGCTTGGAATGGAGACCGATCGATGTTAAACACTGACCTTAGTTTTCATTTTGGTGGCCTCGTCGGATTCGGATGAAGAGTCATCAGGGTTGGAGCCATTGTCGGCCTCCCTCAAGTTGAAGCACTCGTCATCACTCTCTACACAAGGCGTTCCTTTGCCATCCGGACATCGTGCAACTTCTCCTCAAGGGCCTTTTCCGCAGCTTTACGGTCGGCTTCGATCTGTTCTTTGTTACGTCGCGGCTGTTTTGGCTGACCTGCAGGGTGAACGTTACGGCCGGGTCAACTTGGAAGTGCACGAGTGAGCACGACGGCCTTTACTTGTGTGCTTGGTCCTCCTCCGTTCGGGGCTACTCTATTGTCAGTGGGTCCACTGTTGCCATAGCCAAAACCCATACCGCGTTTTGCTTTCCCCCGGCGCCGACTCGGAGCCTTTTTGCTATCTGAGTCAACCGCTGGGCCGAGGCCTTTGTCGACCTTAGCATCTGAAGAATGATGAGCAGTAGCAATGGTGACCTTTTGGCCACGCTTACCTGGCCCCTTAGTTGAAGGATGCTCGTCAGGAGATGGGGTATTGCCGCTGTCGATAGTGGTGCCAGGCGCAGCCTTTGTTGTGGCCCTTCGGGTTCGACGGGCAGCTGGAATTGACGTGACACAGTATGAGCAGGAGAGAAGGACAGGGGGCGAACACGGATGACAAGTTGAAGGAAAGAAAACTGCAAATTTGACTGAGCAGGCAAGACGGGTCAATATAACAAGTCCTACCTAGGAACCCGTCGCAGTGGTCCAAATTGGATGGTTCCGGCGATGGGAACATGGCGGAATGAAGATAAGTCCTGTTAAGGTATCGTCCACCACATGAAACACAGAGACTGAAGGTAGGGATGCAGTAGTAGGTGTACGGCCGCGCGTAACGAGGGGCTGTCAAGAAAAGTAAGTGATTTACTAAATGGCGGATCAGTGGGACGGGGAACTTACATGAAACACGTCCAGAGGGGCGTGTGGCATCGTGGTTATACCTGACCGCTGGCAGATTGCAGCAGTCAAGGGGTGCGTAACTAAGTTGACTCCATGCCATGCCACCTTGACTAGTGGGAACCAGTCGGGCGGATCTCGTGCAAGGCAATCGAGCCCGTGCCGGGAACGGGAATCACAATGACCTCTGCACCAACGATCTTGCAGAGGATACCGAGGATGCGAACAATAATGCACACGCAGGCTTCGCAGCCCACAGACGTTAGATCTATGTAACCCTGTGACGTCCGAACAAAGTCGAGTAATTGTCGTACTGTAACACGAACGGAGGGAGAAGAAGGGGTGGGGGCGTACCATGGTATGGCATGATGGGGAGCTGTGGTGTGTGGAGCAGACCGTATAGCACTGGCATCAGGCAGTTGATCGTGCCGTAGTAGTTCCCGTGTTCTATGGGAGATAAGAAAGGAAGCGTAGAATGTGTATGCATGATATATGAATTCTTGAAGGTATTCCAACGCAATCCCGGAGCTAAGAGAGTGGTGGAGGAAGGTAATCACCTCGTTACTTAGAGAACGTGGAGGTTGGCGCATGTACGTACCTGCCAGAAAGTCATCGAGGCCATCTCCTGTCATCCTCGGCGGAGTGTGTGGGTACTAATGGGAAGGGAGGGTGAGAAGTAATGGTTGTTGTGGACACACCTAGTGTCAGCAATTTGCCCCCCGTCATCGTCGTTGGTGGCGTACACGAGGTTAAACGCATTGGTGACTTGCGTGGTACCGCACTAAGCTCGTTGAGTCGCGGAAATCAAATGAAAACAGGGTAGGCACACTGGATATACATTTAATCGTGCCCGGTTCGCTTGCATAGACCGCCCTTGTTGACACCCCGGCTGCCGCGTCCTGTATATTCAGTGAAAACTAGTCAGGGGAACCTATGAGGGCGCCAGGTCAGAGACTGAAACACAGAAACGTCAAGGGAAAGCGCGCCTTGGGGAGCTTGTTCTTGAATACATCAATCTTGTTTAGGAAAAGGATGATAATCGTGCGCAAGAACCGTGAGCTGATGACTGATTTGAAGAACGAGACTTCGCCATTCGGTTCTGCGACACTCCAGTTGGTAAGATGGCGATTTGAATGCATTTACGCACCTGACTCCTCTCCTCGAGAAGGACCTGGTCACACTCCGACAACGCAGTACAAAAGATAATACTTATGACGCATCCGGTGCCCTTGTTGACCCCGGCTGCTGCATATACTCAGAAAAAGGCTAGTCCAGGGGAACCTGTGAGGACGCCGGGTCAGACACTGAAACACGGAAACGTCAAAGGACGCGCGCCTTGAGGAGCTTGTTCTTGGGGAGCTTGCGTCGACCATATGTATTGATAGCTGGCCCAGGGGAAACCGAGTTTCGGTAATTGCAGTCATTTTTGCCCGCGCCTGCAGGATGTCCTCTACTGATGGAAGGTAATTGCTACAGTCGAAATTGTCATAACGCATAATGAGTTAGAGCCATTTTCATATGTCAAGGAGCCTGTCAAATATGAAAATGGCTCTAACTCATTATGCGTTATGACAATTTCAACTGTAATACAAAGACTCAGATACGTTCGCAATTCACCTGAAAGAGATGGATAAAAAGGAGGTGAGAGAAAGGAGGCGGCGGCATACTCTGTTGGCGGGGGTAATAGGCTCGATATTGAATTTGGTCAAGGCTTTGACATCGGAAAGGGAGAGGAGTGTAACCGTTCTGGTGAATAATTTTCATTTGCTTGATGATGGTTGATTTTTCGGACTCGCCGAAACCTAAGTAAAGAATGATTGAGCATACACGCACATATAATGGGCATACACTGCAAAGAATGGGACGATTGAGAATTAATCCAGAGGGCGACATGATGCACCCCAAATGTGTCCTCTATGAAAACATTGGTTAAAATTGTCCTGTGACGGAGGTGCTAGTCGATGAATGGGGGGCAAGCAGGGGGGCCCGGGAAGAAAAGAAAGGAAGGAAAGAAGGGGTGAATGCGCACCGAGTAACAAGATCTTGTATATTTCTTAGAGTCCTCCTTGATCTGACGGTCTATCATGCATCATGTCTGAGCGGGCTCTCCTTCTCATTTTAGAAGCGTGTTTGATTGATTCCAAGACGCTTCGGCACACTGCCGAAGTTGTGATCACAACGGGCATTGCCATGTTCAACTTCAACCGTTCAACGTTCAACCAACCATTCAACCGAGTCCACCAAGCCTCAGCCTATACTCTATAACACCATGTCTTTTTTTTGTTCCTTTTGTGGAGATAGTTTTTGCTCACAGGGAGGCTTGACGAAGCATGTGAACTCGAAGCACTGCAAAAACAGTACACTTGCAGGGATGGCTGCAGTGTTACAGTCGCACACGTTCATACGACATCCCCACCTCTCAGGTATGTCACAAACCAGTGCGTGATTACAAGGTGCTGAGTCCTTATGAGCCTGCCCATGTTTGTCTGATGGCGCGTTCCTCAGAGATATCTCACAACCGCCAACGTTGGGATTGTTGGAGTCACATGCTGGCAATCCTTGGCATCCCTTTGGTGACAGGCTAGCATACGAATGGGCACGTTACCACTACGTAAAACTTCAGTCTTTTGCAGCTGATGTTCAGCAAGGCCTTGACCTCTGGAGAGCAACGGTTATGATGTATCAAGCTGACCCCGACAGCTGCGACGGAGTCCCATGGAAGAGTGCCGCAGAAATGTATGGCACGATCGACTCGATACCGGTTGGTGGAGTCGATTGGACAACTTGTACAGCGGGCCACAACCGACTGCAACTCTTCCCCAGTGGATGCAAGAGACTTATGAGCTAAATTTAAGGGACATCCTTTCTGTCTTCAAGGAGCAACTGGCCTCGAAGGAGTTTGATGGCGAGTTTGAATACACGCCATATGAAGAGTATAACGAGATGGGTTCACGTGTTTATTCTAACCTCATGTCAGGGATCTGGGCACATCGTGAGGCGGTACGTGATTCCATATTCCATATTTTATTTATCTGATGGATAGCTCCAGGACACAATCTCTCAAGACAAGAAGACGCATGGAGCAATGTTTGTTCCAATCATTGCTGGTAGTGACAAAACCATGGTATCAGTCGCAACCGTGACGCGCAGGTATGGGAGGCATAGCTATATTGTTTACTACTCTAGCCTACCTTGGAGGTGTTGTATTTACAACTACTTAGTGTTCTGAATGAACTGATGTATTCCTATGTGTCTGCATGTCTTAAATACACTTTGGAACACTCTATAAATAGCTATCTACCATATCTAAAGGCCCAGACACTGTCTGCGCTCTGATTTGTACTTGCGAGGCCACAGATCACTGCTGTGGCCGAGCCCATGGCTCAGCGTTGTGATGCTCGCCGATCGCTCGGCTCGCTAGCCACACACACTCGCTCAACACTCCCCCTCGCTTTGCACACTGATAGAGGTGTTCAGAGCATTCTGAGACGAATATATTTCGAGTCCAAGAGTGCCCCAAAACTGTGTGAATCTAATGCGACCCAAATTCTTCGTGAACATGTCTGCAGGGTTGTCAGCACCATTTATGAAGAATAACTCTACTTGGCATTGCTGAACCACTTCCCGGATGTAGTGATAGCGAATGTCTATGTGTTTAATCCTGCGCTCTTGCACAGGATTCGACGTCATGAATATCAAGCCTTGATTGTCGCTGCACAGTGGAATCGGCCCCATTTTAATGTCAAGCTTACTGAGGAGCACTTTAATCCACACAATCTGTTGGCTTGTGTCAGACAGGGACATATATTCTGCTTCTGTCAAGGACAGAGCGACTGTGCGCTGAGCTCTGGAATTCCAGCTGAATATTCCATCCGCTAGCTTAACTAAGTATCCGGTAGTGGACCTGCGATCCACAGGGTTTGATGCCCAGTCAGAATCTGTGCACGCAAACAGACCCTTATTGGAGTGGCCACTGTACACCAGTGCATAGTCTGTGGTGCTTGCAAGGTAGCAGCATATGTGCAGTGCACGATTCAAGTGGTCTTGAGAGGGGTTTGCAGCATGCTGCGCCATCTGGGCAAGTGCCCAGCATAATATACATAAGCGAACCGATGATCTGCTGGTATTGGGTATGCAGTGTAGTGTCCACAGCATTGGTATTCGGTAGGGGGTGATATCCCTCAGGCAGTGGTGTCGCTGCATACTTAGCGTTTGTCATTCCGAAGCGCTGCAGCACTTTATTGAGGTAGGCAGTCTGGTCGATACAGATCTTGCCATCCTTATTTAGTATGTGCATGTGTAGGAATTTCTTCGCTTCGCCGAGGTTGCGACACTCCCATTTGCGCATAAAGGCATCTTTCAGTGTGTTCACTAGGGTTTTGTCGCTGCCCATGAAGAGCGCATCATCTACATACACAATAATCACCACTGTAGAGCCTTTGGACGTGTGCACAAACAGACCAGAGTCTGAGAGAAGGCGTTTACAGCCAATGTCACCCATGGATCTATCCAGCACTCTCCACCATGCCAGAGCTGCTTGCTTAAGTCCATAGAGTGCACGCTTAAGGCACAGTACTTTAGTTTCCTGTCTTTTAAGCTTAAAGCCTTTGGGCTGCTCCATACAGAGCTCCTTGTCCAGTTCTCCATAGAGGAAGGCACTCTTAACATCTAAGCCAGTGATGTACCACTGCTAAAGCACCGCTAGGGCGAGCATGAGGCATACTGACTCAAAGCACACAACTGGAGAGAATATCTCATTGAAGTTGGTGTCTTCTATCTGAGAGAAGCCTTTGGCCACAAGACGAGCCTTCTTACGGCCGTCTGCTTTCTGGTCAAAGACCCAATGGTTCTTTATGACCTTTCTCCCCTTGGGGAGATCCACAAGCTCAAAGATGTTGCGCTTACGAAGTGCCTCTAGTTCTTCGTGGCATGCAGTCTTCCACTCCTTTCTCTGCACCTCAGGCAGTTGCGGAATGTCTTTATAAGTCCACTCCTGAATGGAAGTGGTGTGCATAATGTGTGAATCGTGTGGTACCACTTTGGCAAGCAGGTAATTGATGAATTGTACTCCCCCTTCCTGGGCTAGCTGTGCCAGGAGTAGGTCTTCAACCTCTACATCACTTGGTAGGGGTGTCAGCAGCGAGTCATCACGCTGTGGATGGCCAGTGCTAGGTCCAGGAACCTGCCTCTGGCGAGTGTTTGAGGGTGGCTGGGAGCGACCCGGCGCATCCCCCACAATATCTCTCCACTGTCGCATCCACTGAACGTCTCTGTGCTGTTGCATGGGGTGCCTGTCTTCCCCATAGACGTTACCAGGTTGTGATGGTATTCTCCTTTCCCGCCCAGAGCGTCTAGGGAGTGGCGGCGGCTGTGGTGCGGCCGCAGGCATGTCCTCTTGCTCTGGCTCTGGTGCAAGGGAAGGCGAAGTGTGCTCAGGCTGCCGTGGTGGCACCAGACCCTCGTCAGGATCTTGAGACATTTCCATTGGTCTGGAAGGAGGAGGGCAATGTGGGGTGTCCCCATCATCGCCATCGAAAGGAATAGGCTGTGGTGGTGTACCATGTTGCTCTACTGGCTCTTCCAAGCGAGTAAAGCCATGCTTTTTAGTAGTTTCACATTTAGGGAACATGTTCTCATCAAAGAGAGTAGTTACACCTGTGTACAGTGTTCTTACTGAGACACATGAATGTGTACGCTTTGGTGCCTTCTGTGTAGCCAATATAGACTATCAGCTCAGACTTCAGCGCGAGTTTGGTCACTCGACAATTCTCAGGGACATGGACATATGCCGCACAGCCGAACGCTCGTAGATGCGAAACTTCTGGGACAGTGCCATGCAGTGTCTCGTAGGGTGTGCGCCACTCTAGGCGACGCACAGGAGGTCTATTGTACACATGCACGGCGTGCAGAACCGCGAATTCCCACCAGGATTCAGAGAGGCAGGCATCCAGGCGCATAGCCTGTGCCTTATCCATGCAGGTGCGCATGAAGTGCTCTGCGTGACCATTCTGTTTAGGAGTATATGGTGTGCTTTGCAGGGTGCATATCCCGTTGTCCTTGAGAGTAGTAATGAATACTTCTGACTTGTATTCGCCACCCGCATCCGACATCCATTCTTTAACAGTGGTGCCAAACTGATTCTTAACGAGTGCGATGAAGTGCTTGAGTGCGCCTATTGCAGCACCTTTGGTGCGCAAGCACACTATCCAAGCATACAATGTGAAGTCATCAATAAAGCTCACGAAGTAATTGTACTTATGGTAAGAGTCCACTGGGAAACTCTTCAAGTCACGACATGGCTCTTCCTCCTACCACCACCATCCCCCCCAGGGAATCCCCTACTCAAGCTTACCGGCACACTATGCACCACCACTTCCGCGATCGAGACGATCTCACCAAGACCTACCCCCACCTCACACCGTTCCTCCTTGATTTCCTTCACGAAGTCGTGTCTCCCATGTTAACACCCCAAGACCAAGTGTTGGACGACAAGGAAGAACTGTACCTCCAGAAGGCCCTTGAGGGCAAGATGACTACGGTGGACCCGCCTACTGACTTCTTGTCGGTTCTGCTCCCACACACTCTCGCCACGGCTGCTGTGCAGCATATCACTCCCCGGCTGGATGACCTCCAGCAAACCATGCACGACCGCTTCAACCACCTCTTGGCTGAAATGGCCAGGCTTAAGGCGACTCCCCCACCCCCCCCCTCCTGCCCCCGCTCCTGCTCCCCCTTCCCCCTCCTGTTGCCCGCACCTCCT
>JAKEYF010000352.1:0-58056 GCA_021527775.1 Lactarius sanguifluus | reverse complement strand
TGGAGACGTCCACACTCCTCCTCGAAGAGTTTCGCCCATCGCTTATTTTCAGGTATTTTGTTTTATCCCCTCCCCTTTTTAACAACCTCTTAATAGCCCCGAACAGGGGATGACCACGACTACTGCGAATATACCCACGACTTTGCCGGGGAACACGTCCCCGAGGTGACCGTCAAGTCGCTCTCGATCGCCATGGGTATCCGCCAGCCCGGCTTCCAGCTCCTGTCGCTTTCCGGCGAGGCACGCACCCGTGCGCATCGACCTTGCACATTACCCGATCAGCTTCGCATATACTGCTGGGTGTACGTCCCGCTCATATTTGCGACCATTGTACTCGCGGCAGTGCGCGCGGCCACGGCGCCAGCGCCGTCACACCATTGGAAGCGCGATTCGAACTACTCCCTTGAACTGCCTGCATACCGCGCGCCAGTGTCGCGACCGCTCCCGGCGCCACCGCGCAAGCAGAGATACCTGCGGCGGTTGTAGAAGATGTATGGGCTATTGCATGGCCGCCGCCTCGCTGTCTACGTGGTTATCGCTGTGACAGTGTCCTGGTAGGGACCACCACTCTTCTGACATAGGTCATCACATTGCAGTCGCTTTCCCTCTTTTTGGAACAATCGCCGCCCCGCATTACTTTCTCTACGTCTTGTGACCGCATTCACGTCATTGTATATAGAAAACATCGGCTAATAAATTGGTTGCACGTCAGTGGGCGGTCTGCCGAGGACGACAGATAAGTCTTGTGTCTCGAGTGGGGATGGGCTATCGAGGACAAGCAAGATTACCGTCGACGAAGTCGACACCTAGTAATAACTAGATCCGCTTAAGCTGTAGGCATACCATGAGATTTTTCCGAGCGGGTGTCGGTGCATGGAGTGATGTACCTTCTCCGTGTTCTTGAACACTCTATTATCGAGGTTAACCGTCTTTGCCACGTCCGAAAATTTCGTCGAGACTCTTGGTCGAATTCATCTTCCAGCTCGTCGTCGGATGCGGTCGCCTCAAACCGGTAGTACTTCCTCTGCTCCTTCTGGAGCGACGCCTCCCATTTGGCCCCGCCCCGATTTCCTCCTCCCGGGAATCGTAAGTCGATGCCTGACCCAAGCGATTTTGAGTCTCGCGTATTGTCGGCTATGACCCTCTCGCGCTCTTCCCCGTAGCGCTGTAGTACCTTTGCTTCCTGTGCAGCGCGTTCGCGTCTTTATTGAAGGTGATCACGGGGCGGAAAATCGAGGGGTTGAGTCGCTTGAGTTCGTCGGTCCTATCAACCGCACGCCTTTGGCTACGTCGAGATGACACTCGGTGGTGGCAAGTTTCTCTACAATTGTTAAGTATCGAGGGACTACTACACCTAAAGCGATTGACGAACCTGATTGACCGCCCAGCCTGCTTCGAGCGGTCTCTTCCGTCTCACGCATGAGCCATGCGGAGGGCATTGCATGTGGAATTGAAACTGTCTTGCTTGATGTACCATGTGTGTTGCTTGATCTTTCAACGTCCTCTCCATTTTCCTCCCCAAGTGCAGGCTTGCGCAACGTTGGTCCGTCATGAGCAAAATCAGAGATTTTGACGAGTATTTTTATCATCCATCCGAAAGAAGAGCCTCGAAAAAAGATGAAGGTTTGCTTGCTTGAAATAAATGCTCGATCTTAATATTCATACAACAATCATCGATCGCGATATACCGATCGCTTGATGAAAGTGGACACAGCCCGGAAATATAAATTAACCACTCTCCGTCCCACCAGCGTAATTTCGCACACATGGCATACCCGACCCGCCAAAAAAAAACTGTCTTGTTAGACTGGGAGCGAGGGCGTGAACGTACGTGACTGAGGGAGATCGAAGCACGCATGATAGAACCATCGTACGTGCTGCCCTTGCTGGGCCTACTCAGTCGACCATCGTCAGCCTAAGGGATGACGACATGAGTGCCGGCGGGTCGGCGACCGGATCTAGCATTGGCGCTGGCGGGTGCACAAGGGACAAAACCGCCATGCGGGCGATCCACCCGCGTGTAGGGTGGCTCCTCCGACAAACGCGTTGCACTGGGAGGCCTCTCGTAGAGCGTCGAGTCTGGCTCCACGGACGCGAATGCCGAGGTAGTGCAGGCCTGGTCGTTCCATTCACCCATGGTCGGGATCGGCGGGGGCACGGTCGGTTCTTTGAACATCGGCTCGGTATGGTACTGGTGGCGAGAAGTCAAATGTGGGTAGGGAGGCACGACGGGCTCTCTGCCACCTCCGGTGGAACACGAAATCGATGAGTAGGAGGACGGGTATGACAGCTACCGAGTTAGGTGCGATTATGACCGCGACGGGGATGGATCTTCAAGGGGAAAAAAAAATTAAATTAGGGTGGGTACGTTTGGGGTGGTGGGGATGAAAGCAGAGTCGCAAATTGTCGGTTACAGGGGTGTACACCACATCGCAATTGGTGGTCTGCAACAGCAGTCTGAAAACTGGATTTTCAATGCTAGAGACAGTCAAGTCTCCGAACTATGAATAAGAGCGGACTACTTTCCACACTAATTGGCCACCCCCTCAGGTAGTTTTGCAGTGATTGAGAATCGATCAAACTCACGAAAGACCGCTACCTCCATCCCGAATTAGGCCCACTCTGCTGTGTGTCTTGTTGCAATGTAGGGGGAACTGGCGGAGGGGGAAGGGGGAGAGGGGGAGAACCCACAAAATGCGCAGGGGACTTCTCTAAAACTGGAGGTGAATATAGGGGTCCACTAAGAGTGGCTTGGCACAAGGCGACGACGGTCCATTTGCGTGTCTTCAGCTGGTCCAACCGCTTGGGGACAAAGAGGAGGCTGGGAGAAGTACGATAGCTGGGGGAATGTCGGAAGACAAAAGGAGTGGTGGATTGGGGATTGGTGAAGCGGAGGTGGGATGAAAAATAGGGCAAGTAGGTAAATGGGATTCGTGAGGGTGGAGATAAGGAAAGAGGACTGTGCGGAAACCCCTCGATTGTGTCTTTTCAAAGGTCCCCGTAATTCTGGCGGATAAATTACGGGGTTGATAACACAACGACAAGGGGGGGAGCTGGGACACCAACGCGGTGGGTAAAGCAAGGCGAAGGCAATTGAGGGTTGGGAAAATAATCTCAGTAGTGCGGTCGGAGTGGGGATCTTTGGTTCCACATCAGACATTTCTCCGCCTTGACGACACTCTTGCTCTTGCCACCTTCCACTGTCTTCCTCTTCTATATTTGTCGTTCTGCGCACTTCCTGCACGATCTCTGTAAGTTCTTCACAGCCTCGAGGAGCCATTTCAGTGCGATATGGATGTCGTCGAGTTTCTTGCCTGAATAGCGGTGCGTTTTATTCCAGATTGCCCCCCGTGTTGGGGAAAGACCATAGGTGTCCCCGAACCTTTGACATGGTCCAAGGTAGGTCTTTTAACAACTCAAGATTTTTTTGACGTTGAGGAGGATAGCCGATATCTTGACGGCAAAACAAGCACACAAAGCCAAGCCTAGCAGCACCTCTTGATATTCTTGCGGCAGACTTCACAGCAAATCACACAGGCTGTTTCGTATGTTTCTTGATCACTCTGTCTTGTCTTCTTGTCTTGTCTATAGCTCTGGACAACGATTTGGCGTCCTCTTGTGAGCAGCGTGCCTTGGTCAGTCCACAAAGGGGGCTCTTGCATTCAGTCCAGTCACAAGGAACTAGTTGTTCTCAGTCTTGGGTAAAAGTTTCGTGCACAAGTACTTGATCACCAGATCACTTGAAGGTGTTCTTGCTCGTCGTTCAATGCAGACATGCGCCCTTGTCACGTTGTCACGTAACTACGTGACATCAACCCATGGGCACGTGTTTGCGTAATTGCGTAACACCCTCTTTCGCCCTTGCGGGACGCGACGCTCGCAACCCAATTGCAAGAGGGAGGGATGCAGAAATAAATGAGCGACAGGGAGCGGAAATAATAACAAGAAGATGTGCAGAGGGAGGATCTGAGTGTCTAGAGCCCCCATTGGTGCAGATCAGGGCCCCAGTTTCCGTTTTGCTTGGTGGGCGACGCAGTAAACCTTCGAAGCATTTCTAGTGGTCACCAGGAACGAGAAAACGCGGAGACTAGCAAACGTCACATGTTGAATATTTCTGATCGGATCTGCGCTGCCTTCTTAGACATCTGACTCGGCGGAGCGAAAATCCCGAGAGTCCAACACCAACTCAAGGACTTCCTTGAAAAAACCTCCAGGTTTTCGCGACCTACCGAGAGGAGGCAACAAAGTACGCGGACATGAGTTGGGGTTGCTAGACGAAAACTGGTGCAAAGGCTGAAGGGGAGAAACGAGAAATCCCCATCCAGCGCCCGTCGATGCCGCCTAAAGCATGTTTGTAGCGCTTTAGCGCGGCGGCCTATTTGCTTTGGAAAAGACCCCGCGCCGCTATTTAAATGTCGCAAACTACGCGTAGTTCGCCGTCGTCCTTCGTTCTTTCCCCCCGCCAACCACCCTATCCTCAGTTTCCAAGTTCTTTGGATGTCTGATCACCAAAAAGGCCACGAAGGCGGGGCTTTCCCTGCAAGGCACCCACAAAATCAAGAGGACGATTACGACATCTATTTGTTCTGGCCCTCTCTCAGCAATAGGGACGTTTCGTCCGAAGAGCCCCCGTCGTCACCTCTATACGGTGTAGGTTCCCTATTCCACTTTTTTTTACGTAGCTAGAGCCGGAAGCTTACCATGTTGACTCATTAGCCTTTGTCACTCTATTCTGAGTCGTCGACGGATTACTCTTACCCTGGACCGAATTCTGGACCACCAGTACGCCGATCTGCGTTATATTATGATTCTGTGCAGACATTAATGTTTCCCAGTCTCCGCTGACATTCGGTCCAGCGCCTGATTTCCGATTTCCGTCTCCCGTGGAGCCACTTGACCTCGGCGATGTGTCTTCTAGTGAGCCTCAACCAGAAGCTCCGAAAGAAAGCTCGCCACCAAAGTATAGTTCCATGTTTAAAATGGGTCTCTTCTTTTCCGTGAGCCGCGCGTCTCGTCAATGTTTGTCGTTCTTATTCGTCTAATATGGCGTCATGCGACAGCAAATTACCGACCGTTTCGACCGTGCCGTTGACGGTGTCAAAATCAAGCTTCGCAAGGCAAAGCCGCGGGCTGTTGAGCCATCAGGTAATGAGACCCAGATCTAGAGTTGGTCCGATGTCGTTTGCCGTGGTACAATATCTTCCTTGCTTTGACTAGTTATGCTTTCTCCATCAGCTATCTTCTGCTATCCACCATCTGTCGATATTAATCCGCTTTGATACATGAACGTCTTCCCCACAGTACTTAACAAAAAGGTCATAGGATACGAAAGACAGCCAATTTAGTTTGCTTTACTGCCCTCGTGCCTCGCGCCAGAGTGGCGTCAATGCCTGTGCGACCGTATTTGCTGCCACTTCGATCATCCCGCGCGCATTTTCGTCCTTCACCGCGGTGAGCAAGCCGCGTGCGCTCCACCTATCCGGATGAAATCGCCTGTGCGACTTTTGGACGAAAACGCGGTAGTCTTGCGCGCGCATGTGTCCGCGTACGGTGTGAAAGAACGTCTCGACGGCCGCCCAGTCGATGTCCTCTGGCCCAAACGTGAACGGCCTGCGCAGGGTAGGCCAGGGCACGTCCTCGAAGGCAAGCGAGCCGGGTTTCGCGGCCTCGTCAAAGGACTCGCAGAGCGCGCGGTAGCGCTCCAGCGCACGCTGGGACGTCCAGGGCCCCTGTGCCCAACGAGCGCGCTGCGCCTCGGCGCGTCGCTTCGCCGCCTCCGCCTCAGCCGCAGCGGCTTGGCGCGCGCGCTCTTGCTCCCGTTCTGCCTCGCGGCGTGCCCGTTCCGCCCGGGCGCGTCGTGCGGCCTCTTCTTGCTCACGCCGCGCGCGGCGCTCCTCTTCTTGTTCGCGCTCGCGACGCTCTCTAGAGCGCGCGGCTGCCTCCCAGAGCGGTCGGTCGCGCTCGAGCTCCGCGATCTTGCGGCGGGATTCGGCGATGAGTTCTTCGTGCACGCGCAATTCTTCCAGCGCTTCGGTAAGTCTGTGCTGCTCGTCGTCGTCTTCGTCGTCTTCGCCATCTTGTTCCTGTTCCTGTCCCTGATCCCCTATCCGAATGGGAAACTGTCAGAGCAACCTTGAATGCGCCAAATCCTGTTGTTACCTACCGTTTGGCTGAGCGTACTCTTCCGGCATCTCGGCGATGATGTCTTCCATCAGAGCTTGATTACGGGCATCGCGACGTGCGTCCCGTTCGGCGTTCATGCGACGCATGAACTCCTCCGTGCGCGTGCGTGCACGCTCTTTTAATCTAGTAGCTGCTTTGCGGCGAATTGAATCGGGTGAGTGTGTGCGCGCCCTTTTTGACGATTTAACTGGCGAGGCGCCTTGCTCATCTACACAAGCGGGGCCTAGGTTAGCGGGGTAGACAAACGAGTAGGACGAAGCGTACCCTTCCTCCGCTTAGAGGTCGGAGGGGTGGTAGTAGTTCGCGGAGGTTCCGTTGGTGGCGGGGTAGTACTTCGCATAATTTCGTCGTGGAGCGCGTTCGATCGAGCGTTCTCAAAGTTGGGCCGTGCAGTTCTGACTCCGGGTGCAGGTGCGCGGTGCATACCCCCTCTTCTCCCACGAACGCGTCTGCCAGGCACATGCGTCCGTGGAGTCGTGCGAGATCCTGCAGTCGCCTCCGCTTCGGATTCGTCGTCGCTGGAGTCGACGACATGAACGGCATGTCTCCGCTTCTTTGGTGAATGTCCGGTCTCCTCCTCAAGACTGGAGGGAGGGCTTGATAGTCGCCTTCTCTTCTGAGATCCCTCAGGGAAAACAGACGATCGGGAAGATGCGGAAGAGGAGGGAAATGACGACGCTGACGCGACCTTGGCGCGAATCGTGGGGGGTTGTGGTAGTTCTGGGACGAAACAATCGTAAAAAGGATCGAGTTTGTGTATATCCCACTGGTCCTGGTCGCATATAGTAAGGAGTCTATGGGGAGATAGATGTCAGCAACCTAAGGCGTAGACCGACGAGTCCAAAGTACCCTAGAACATCGACCAGGCGTGGCCAAGAGCCCTCGTCGCTGACGCCCTCTGCAAGTCGCGCACGAGGAACAAATCTCCAATGGGAGAAACCGCCCGGGTGTGTCTCAACGACAATGCGCTTTGGATTAGATGAGCCTTCGAGGGGGTTGTACGGTGGCACATTTGACGCGGTTTGAGGGTGGAAGGATGCAAACGACAATCTGGCATCTGGATGGCGTAGAACGCGCAGTGGTTGAGTTTTGTCGAGTTGCCCCGGATGTGGACCACACAATGAGGGTGGATGAAGCTGTGCGGTCATTCAGAGTTTACAAGCTCTTGAACCAGTTCGAGAAAAAGGCGGGATCACCAGCACAAAGGTCACGTGTGTCATGTGATTCGTGCAGTGTTCCTGAGTGGCCCGACCCTTTCGCCCTCTCGTTTCAATTGACAATAGAGACGGATCTGGGGAGGGTACGACGTGCGCATCATTGGTAGGAATAGTTCCACACCATCACTAGTTATACTTGTATTCGAGTGTGTAACAAGTCCAAGGATCACGGCCGTATTTCATCGATCTCAGAGGTGTTGATTCCGGGAAGCCAAAATTCAACCGTCTCACAGAAAAGGATCTACAGTAAGTAAGAAAGCTTGAAGTTATACAATACTTCTTCGTCATCGGCCACGACAATCAGGGTCTTGCTGACTCGACCGTGGTGAACGTCCCCTCTGTCTTGCCTTGTCCCCGCCGTCCCTGCAAAAGGCAGCCTTCGTGCTATCTTCGCCCTCAGCAGCAGCACCCCAATCTAGTTCAGAGACCGATTTCGGAGGAGCAGCCGTAGCTGGTGGTTTGAACTGTACGGGCTACAGGATTTGAAGGGCTAGTGTGTCGAATGACGGCGGAATTGATATCATATTCCTTCTGGCCACCGGTCACCACTTAATGATATCATGCACACCCTTGAGCGCTTTATCAACATCTCGCAATATCTTGTAATGCGCAACACATACTGTGCCTACAAGCACAGAGGTAGCAAATTACTTTGGAATGGCCAACTTGTTAACAAGAGCACTCCCCGCTTGTACCTTCTCCTTCCAGTCCCTCTCAATTTCTGAAATATCCCAGGTGGCCGCCAGATATCTGGCGTATCAAAGCCGTCAGAACGTGAACAGCAGCACCACCAGGCACATATAGCACTGACTTTCCGTTCAACCAGTCGACCTGACCAGAAGTAAGGTAGAGCATCGTTGCGGCTGGAAGTTGCGGCGTGTCATAGGGAAAATCATCAGGGAATACAAAGCCCGATTCTTCGACCAACTGCGTCTTGATGGCTCCCGGGTGCAACGCAAAGACAGTCAACTTGGGATATTCTTCCAAAGAGTAGAGCATGAGACATTTAAAACTGGTTAGGAAAGCCTACGCACCAAGGGCGATGAATTCAACCAGGCGATTAATAGCATGTTTCGAAATCGCGTAGTCGCTTCCATGTGGGACGCGGAGCTGCGCAGCATTAGAGGAGACGACCACGATACGTCCGCTAGTCTTCTCGAGAGCCGATAGCGAGGCTCTTTACCTCTATTAGGACCCGATCTCTGGAAAGAGAAGATGGCGAAAACAAACCGGACAGTATTGTAAACGCCTCGGACATTGACCTCAAATGTGTTCCACCACTGATCAGGGCCCTTGTCACCCAACTCTGCAGTCGCAAAGTTAGAACTGAGACGGGAGTTCTTCTTCACATTAACCTACGTACTTTGGTCGAAGGCACAAATAGCACCTGCATTGGCAATGAGGACATCGAGCCGACCGAAACGCTCGAGTGTGGCTTGTACTGCTGCCTCTGTGGCCGTGGGGTCTCTCACATCAGTGGGAACTGCAAGTACCTGAGCACCCGAAACTGCCGCATGGATGATAGCAGCTGTCTTATCCAGAGTCTCTTGCGAACGCCCCGCGATAGCCACGTTTGCACCGGCCTTTGCGTAGGTGATGGCAGTTTCCTGTCCGATTCCACGAGACGCGCCCGTGATGAACACGACCTTGCCACGGTATGTTTGGTTTGCGAGAGCCTCTTTGGGGTCAATCGTTGAGTATATACTACAGAGAGGGTAAGTGGAATAGGAGATGAGGCGGATGTATGAAGTGAACTGGAATTTACTCGTGGTGATTCGTAACAGGGAGCTCTTCTTCGTAACCGCCAATGGACTGAATCGAATCCATGATGAAGGAATGAGATAGTGGGGACGAGGTCTGAGCCGGGACCTTCTTATATGTCTGTAAAAATTAAGGAACGCTTGAGCATTCCCGATCGAACGAGTCATCACAATCGCAACACACCCGGCACTAATTCGGTGTTAAGATTTCCGAGCGGCGTTACGCCCGCAGGTAACCCCGATCGCTTGTGCTGACACGGACCATGCCTTTAATTTGAGCAAAATGAGATGAGGAATTCAAGTCTTGAAGAAATAGTGGGAACACACTCATGGACCTGAGCTGGAGGAATCATACATACTATTGGCCTCGCAAAAGGAGACCGTCGAGAATATTGGTTGAGAGTCACGGAAGCGGTTGAATGGGCAGCGGTCTGTGGCTATCAGCCGCTATCCAGACAAAGGTCCAGACAATATAGTAAGCCCTACACGCTCTCTGCACTGCAACGGACCCACGCACGGGCAGCCGTTTCTTGGTTCAACGACGTGTACCAGGCGTGGCTGCCACCAGTGTTGTGCCAGTCAACGGTGGTAGTCGATAGTCGGGTCGCGATCTTAACTCGACTGAGACGACGTCTAAGACGGCGACTGTTGCTATATTGGGAATGTTAGTCGACGACTACAGTAATGTCACGTGTACAATGCTCAAGGATGCACACGTAAGCGTTTAACAAGACATAACGCTATATTTGGATGTCGCGAGAAAACAGTACCATTTATAGATATCCTTATGAAATAATTGTACTGTGTCTGTTCAGTCGCAGACCCGACTAAATCCGACTTGGTAACCCCGACTTAGTCCCCGACTGGCACGACACTGGCGCCGCCGCCGTGGCTATTATGACGCCACGGCGGTAGGCGTGAACGGCAAGGGTAAGGTCAGGGGTAAGGCCGGTAAGGTACTAACTTACCAGGCGTCGACTTCGTCGACTGTAACCTTGCTTGTCTCGGCTATTGGTTTGGCTGACGGTGTTGAATCGTTTTTTTTTGTGTTACATATATATATTACTGTATGGCCATGTTTCCGGATGAACCCGTTCGCATGCCCACATGCTATAGTTCGGTGTATCGACACTGTTTTTTTGAAAGCGAACCATGAGCACAATTCGCTTTACATGGGAACAAGTGGACTTACTATGCAAAGTACTAAGGTAGGGGTCATCAGGAACCCACACCCCCCTCTACGACTTGTTTGCGCTTTTTCTCGTTCAAATAAAAATATTTTTCAAGAGTAAAACAGGAGACAGGAATATGAGCTTGTTTCCTTTAGGTCTCATGTACTACATTTTTTCCTTTGTGTGAGTGAGGGAGGAGAAAGCGGAAACAAGTCGTAGAGGGGGGTGCGGGTTCCTGGTGACCCCTACCTTAGTTACATGGTCGTTACAAGGTTGCCAAACTCTCCGCTTCGATAACGCTCAATTGTGTTCGCTTCCAACGCAGCAAGCCTTTCGTTATCCAATCAAAGCGGCTGTTCGTTCGGGTGGAGGGTAAAGATTCGTTGACCGAGGTTTCTCAGCAGTCTGATTGTGTCTCTACCTCGGCTCCGGGACAAGGCAACGTAGGCGTTAAATCCAGTTAGTGTACTAGAAGGTGGCTTTCCGATGTCGACTATCACACGCTCATTGTCACTCAAGCGTTTGGCCCTGTGACTTAATGTCTGTTAGATGCCGGTGTGAGTGCGAATTGCCAGGCTGTGCAGTGAGTTGGTGAGGGATTGGCAAGACGATGACATTCACAGGTCCGTGTTGTGTCGTTATTTGCGTTTATTTGCTATTTGCGACCTGCCGTATGACCTTGGCAAGCAAGGTGATTAATTGACTCGGGATGACTCGTTCGCTGTCTCCATTTAAGAACTCGGTCATCTAGAATATTATTTGTACCCGGACCCGAGTTATCCATGACCACTTTACAGTCATTTCAAGCCGAGATCGAGGACATCCGGACGCGGGAACTCGCAAAGACCCGCATACACCCGCAACCGGAAGCCCTTAGGAGAGGACATGTAGACCACAAGCCGACGCCAAAGGTCAGAAAGAAGGCGGTAGGCGAGACGGGGGGCCCGCCGTCCCCTGTAACCCCCAAGTTCACCAGAGATGAGTCAGTCCAAGATATCTCTGATCTCGAACACTCTTTCCAGGTGCGTCACTTTCTCCCACCGCCTATTCGTCATTTCCACTTATGCAATGTCATACAGAACGTGTTGTTATCTCCGACCGAAGGAAATACTCAAGCGAGAGACTTAATATCGGTTCTCCTAACCCAACAATGGGGGGAGTACCTGCTTCGAATAGGCGCACGTCCACCAAGAGCGCCATTATTTACCAACGAGGACCTTGACAGCGCCGATGGCTGGACAGGAGAGGGGCGAACAGAAGCCGAGGTTGACAAAATGATTGACCGTATTGACCAACTGGTTGAAGAGGTTGGCGGCAAGGTACACTTCTAGTCTACGAGATACTCTTTTGTTTAGGCGTTGATCCTATTTTCAGGCTTGCGTCCTATTCCGCGCTGGCGAACCACACCCCCGAGCCTCCGTTCTGCTACGACTACCTCCGCCCGACGTCTCTCTGATACCAGAGGTACGATGTGCGGTAGTCGGGAATGTTGATAGTGGAAAGTCAACCATATTGGGCGTGCTAACAAGAGGTGCGTTCTTCTTACATACTACGCACGTATTCGTATTCACCTAGAATTGATATGTAGGCGGTCTCGATGACGGGAGGGGACTGGCCCGGGTCGCTCTCTTCAGACATAAACATGAGATAGAGAGCGGACGGACGTCTTCCGTCGGTATGGAGGTGAGAGCGACGTGATCTCCTCATGGACGTGTTCTTAACCAGATCAGATCTTAGGGTTCAACGTCGCTGGCGCTCCCATACTTCCTCTGTCTTCTGGCTCTGCCGACTCCGACGTTCTTCATAGAGAGAAGCTTGGTTGGGAAGAGATTTCGCACCGCTCTGCGAAAATTGTGACCTTTATTGGTGGGTCTCTTTATGAAATGAAGTTACACTTCTCACAGCCAAGAGCCAGACTTGGCTGGCCATGAGCGATATCTTAAGACCACGTTATACGGCTTGACATCTGGCGCACCGTCCTGTGTGATACTAGTCATTGGAGCTAATGCCGGCGTCATCGGCATGTCTAAGGAGCACCTGGCGGTGGCTCTTGCGCTCAGCGTTCCAATCGTTGTCTGCGTAACCAAGGTTTTACATTTTCTGTAACCCCCGGCTCGTCATGAACGTTGTTCCACAGATAGATATGACGCCGCCAAACAAACTCGAGGAAACGTTATCGCAGGTGGTCAAAATCCTGCGCAGTCGTGGTTGCCGGCGGGTACACCATTAGACTCGTTTGCGCCGTTTTCATCTAATATTTTGGAAAGAATCCGGTGTTCGTTAGATCATTTGAAGCTGCTATTGAGGTTTCGCAGGTCTATGCAAAGGATAAGTAGGTCATATATGCCTTTTTCCCGTAACCCTGACTCATTCTCTCTGCCCAGAATTTGCCCTATATTCCAAGTCTCCAATGTCACCGGCACCGGTCTTGACTTCGTGCGCACGGTTTCCCATAGTCACCTGTCCATTTAATGTCACGGTACCTCAGGTCCGCACATTCCTCAACCTACTCCCGCCTAGCGAGGGCGACGCTGAGCGCTTCGACGCGACGCAATCGCTCGAGGTATGCTCGCTGTTCCCTAACGTGTACCTTCTTCGTTTGACGCTATTCACGTAATTAGTTCTCAGTGACGGATGTCTGGTCTGTGCCCTATGTCGGCACGGTTGTGAATGGCTTGCTCAATTGTGGCACCGTCAAGAAAGGCGACCCAGTACTTTTTGGACCAGACTCCAACGGCGGATATTCCCCGACCGTCGTCAAGACTATGCAACGCAAGCGTGCAGATGTCACGACTGCGGTGGCTGGGCAAACGGTCTCCCTTGCATTGAAGCATGTACCCCGCGCGGCGGTGCGCAAAGGCATGGTAATCGTGCCTCGGACGGAGTCCCCGCCGCGAGGTATGCAGCTCCCTTGTCACGAGTACGCGATTTGAGAATTGGGGTTTCAGCGGTTCGAAGGTTCGAAGGACAAGTTCTGATCCTATATCACAATACTACCATGCAGCCCAATTATCAGGCGATGCTGCACTGCGGAGTCCGTCCTTTGTTCTTGTCCATGTCAGCGCCAGCTGCTGACGCGTCTACATAGGCGATCCGGCAGACTGTCCGCATCGTTTCTATCGACCACCCGCAAAACCTGCTACGCACCGGAGACCGTGCTACAGTTATCTTTGAATTCATCGCTCACCCCGAATTCGTCAAGGTTGGGATGAAGTTACTCTTTCGCGAGGGCAAGACCAAGGTGGGCATTGCTTGATCCATTCGAGACCAACCAGGGTATTGACGGCTTATTCAGGGTCTGGGTGTCATCACGAAGGTCTTGTGAGCGCGCGTCGCAAAGTACACAAACCCGGGTATTTTGTTCCACTCTGTAGACTGCAGAGAAACCGAACCACGCTTCGATCTTGGTTTTCTTTTTTGCTTTTGACTGTTCTTTTGTCGTGTTTGTTGTCGGTCACTAACTGGACTAACCCCTCACTACCTTTCGATAGATTGTTGCCAGTCATGCGTAACGCTCCGTTGATAACGTGTTCTCAATATATCTATTTACTTTGTATTATTCTCGTTGGATAGGTCGTCGTCTTTGCATGTCTCCGGTATTGAAATATAGGTTCTCATCTATTAATCCGTCCTATCTGGTATTCAGTCCTTGCAAGATTATTGAGTCCAGGTCCGGAGGTAGCCTGGGCATTAGAGAATGAATGTCTTGTTCAAATCTAACTGGTATTCAAGTGATAATGAACGTGTCGGGTAGTGAACGTATTATACAAATGATTACATTACACAACGACATCACAGGCGACTCAAAAAAACGTATCCAAGGCACTTATTGTCCATTCATTCGAACAACAAGCACCCCGGCATTCTTCGGATCCAGTGAATGAGTTAGCCCTCGTCTATGGAGCGACCCAGGTCAGTCTATAGAATCAGGGACGATGCGTCGCACGTACTTTGTGAAGAGATCTTCCAAAGCCGGTCGAATCTTGGCCCCACCGGCATCCGAGTGCAACCCTTTCCCTAGGTCGATCCAGCTGCTATGCATACATCTCACAGAATTTGTCGAACGGACTCACCAACAATGAAGCGCACCGCTTCGTCGCCCCTCGATCTAGCGGTCTCAACCTGATCCTTCGCGAACTGAACGGCCTCGGCAACATACAAACCATGAAGGTCGATCTTCCCCCCCTCCTTACGATTCTAGGGGGACAGAGAGAGAGAGGGTTGTGAACAACCTTTAGTACATATCGGCGGACTTCTAACTCCGTACCTTGTTGTTCTCCCTAAAGATGATCTTGGCCGCTCGCTTGTCGAGCTCCTTCATCGCACTCTCGTGGGCAATAGCCTCCTCTCTGTGCACCTGTGCGGCTCCGCGGTATCCCTTCTTCTGCGCGCTCTTGGCCCGACTACGTGCCTCCGACATCTCCCGGCCTTTGCGTCGCGCTTGTTCACGTAGTTTCTTGGCGAAATCGAGGCTCTCGACACCAGCTGGCTCGTCAGAGCGAAGGTCAGACTCGACGACCTGAATTATCGTCGGCAACAGAGGGTCTCTTTCGGTACTAAGCACGCGCGAGGGAACGTGAGAACTAGTCTGGAAGTATTCGTATTCCGGTGGCGGTTCGTCGACGTGTACGGTGTTGAAGAGCGATGAATGTTGACAGGAAGCCTGTGCGCGAGCGGAGGACGGCTGTAGGAGAGTGTAGGATGGCTGTGCGCGAGAGGGGGACGCCTGAGTGAGAGTAGAGGACAGCCGGGTAAGAGTGGAGGATGGCAGTGTGAGAGTGGAGGACGCCTGGGTGAGAGCAGAGGACGGCTGCGCCCGACTAGACGTTTGGTTGTAAGGTGAGACTACATTCGAGCGATAGACGCCACTTGATATGGTTGGAAGAAGTCCTCTTTCAGTGGGCACGCACGAGGGGACACGGGAACTAGTCGAAGCGGATTGGGCGATGGAAGGCTGTGTACGAGCAGTGGACGACTGTATCTGACTAGGCGTTCGAGTGTAAGGTGAGACCACACTTGAGTGATAGACGCTACTTGATACGGCCGGAAGAAGACGATCTCTTTCGGTGGGCACAGACGCGAGGGTACGGGAGCCAGTTGAAGTGGATTGAGAAATGGAAGGCCGTGTGAGAGTGGCGGACGGCTGTATGCGAGTGGAGGATGGCTGCGTCTGACTAGGCGTTCGGGTGTGAGATGAGACTGTACTTGGGTGATAGATGCCACGACCGTAGTCAGGAGGTGCGGAAGTCCTGGGTGTGGTCTGAGCATTGGTTGCTGGGGGTCGATGAGTATAGGACGGAGGCAACGGGGGTGGCCTGTAAGACGGTTGTGTCCGGATTCGAGTAGTGCCGCCGTTCAACGAAGAACGCGAGTAATACGAATCATGAGGGGTATGGTCATCGTCATTCCCACCACAGAGGCAGCTACCGACGGCAATGACGTGGGCGACCGCGGCAGCAACGGCGAAGGTCAACGTCAAGCCAGGCATGTTGACCAAGGAAAGGAGGCGTTGGTCGTGCGCTAATGGCTCCAAAGGGGGGTTGTACTGGAAAGTGTTCGGTTATAAGTAGGGACCCCAGCAAGCGCCGTGCGGTGCATCAGAAAATGGCTAAGGAAGCATTCATCGCCACCGCAGGAAACGTGTTCCGGTTGCGCGTCAAAATAATACAGAAGTGCGAGTCAGAAAGGGCGATTGTCTTGGGAATCACTGCCGTTGTGAGGTGAAGGGGTTCGCGCTAGGGGACGTAAGTCTGCCCCGGATCATGATCGATTTCTCCGCCGCCAGAAGTCCAAATAAGCGTCGCTTGAGGGTCAGCAGGGGGCGTGTGGCAGGTGTGTCAGTGTGCGTGTTTTCCAATTGGATCAGATGCCACATACAGTAACCGAATTAACTCACTGGCAAGCGCCACATCCTTATTGTCAGTCACGGTTTGGACAATATAATGACACAGCATTTGGCCGTGGCATGAGAGTACGTCGATCGAGGAGGAGAGGTAGACCACTCATGACGCTAAGGTGGCATGAGGCCCTACGGGCCCCAAGCTCCAAGGGCTGCTGCCCGAGGAAACCATTCCACTCTTTCCAACAGTGCCAGGGTAATTGAATCAAAGACGACCAAGCGGTACTTATCGCGTGATGCTCGATCGCAACTGACCCCGGGACCCGGGGCGGATCATGAACGTAGGGTACCGCTGCTCCGCGGCCACTACAAGTAGGGTAAGTTCAAGTAAGCGTGCGTATCTCGCTGTTCCCATTAACCGCACTCATGTTCCACTTGCGTTGGTAGGTGAACACTCCTTCGTTCGAGTTATCGGAATCAGGCTCAGATTCCGGTCCGCGCCTGGATACGAACTGTCGTTAGTTTCGTTTCGGACCCAGAATACGTTTAAAACGCTAATTTCAAGATCCTTCCGAGTCTGGCACTTTCCATAATTTGAACATTACCCCGCCACAGCAAGCTCGATATTTGATGAACCGCATAGTCATACCACCCGCGGGGAGAGGCAGGGGCAGTACACTTTATTACAGGAAGGCAAAAGGATCTGCTACATATATATGGTTCTGTGAGTTGAAAAAACATGTTGCGTGAACCTTGGCGTGAACTGCCATTTGAGGCTGCGCTGCATCGAGACACCCAAGGGAAGGATATTCAAATTGAACTGGTATTCAAGCGGTACTATGTGAGACAAGAATGTGTTACGTATGTAGTGAACAGAGTGTACAGCGTGTTTACATCACAACCTCAACTGACAAACCTATCGTACACCAAGGATAAACCCAAAATGGTATCAAAGACTCTCATTGTCAATCCAACAGAACGACGAGCACCCCAGTATTATACGGATCCAGTGAATGCTCCAGTCCTCGTCTATGGGACCGGCTCGGGTCAGTCTATAAAGTCAGGGACGATGCATTGCACGTACTCTGTGAAGAGATCTTCCAAAGCTGGCCGAATCTTGGCCTCACCAGTGCCCGAGTGCAACCCTTTGCCTAGGTCGTCCGATTGTTATGCGCACATCCCACAGAGTTTGTCAAAAGACTCACCAACTATGAAGCGTACATCTTCGTCACCCCTCCATCTAGCGGTCTGAACCTGATCCTCTGCGACCTGAATGGCTTCGGCGACGTATAGACCATGAAGGTCGATCTCCCCATCCTCCCTACGATTCTAGGTCAAAAGAAAGGTTGAGAGAAACCCTTAACAAATCTCGGTGGGTATCCATTTACTGCTACACTAACCTTGTTGTTCTCTCTAAAGAAGATCTTGGCTGCTCGCTCATCGAGTTCCTTCATTTCTCTCTCGTGGGCAATAGCATCCTGCGTGTGTGCATGTGCATGTGCAACCCCGAAACGTCCCTTCTTTCTTGCACTCTCGGCCCTACGATACGCCTCCGACATCTCACGACCTTTGCGTCGCGCCTGTTTACGTAGCTTCTTGGCGAATGCGAGGTTCTCGATGCCGGCTGGGTCTTTGTCAGAGCGAGGGGGGGACGAGACGCCGCCAACAGGTGCGATCAGCAAATGAGGCTTGCCTCCAGTATGCACGCATGGGGGAACATGAGAGGTGGTCTGGAAGTATTCGTATTCATCCCCGGTTTGGTCTTCGTCTTCTTCGTATCCATATCCGTATCCATCTTCGTCTTCGTATCTGTATTCGTCTTCGTCTTCGTCCTGGTATCCGTAGCCGTCTTCGTTTTGGTACCCATATCCGTAATCGCCTTCATATCCGTAATCGTATTCGTCTTCCCCTTGGTATTCGTAATCATCTTTGTCTTCATATTCGTCTTCGCCGTCGTATTCCGGTGATCCGTGGACGTGGTCGGTATGAAAGAACGAAGAATACAGACGGGAAGCCTGTGTGCGGGTGGAGGACGGTTGCGACTGACTAGGCATTCCAGTGTAAGGTACACCTGGGTGATGGACGCCACGACCGTGGCCAGAAAGCACGGGAGTCCTGGCTGTAGTCTGGCTGTAAGCATTAGCTGCTGGTGGTCGATGGGCATAGGATAAGGACGGCGGAAGCGGTCTGTGAAACTGCCGGGTCTGAGTCCAAGTGGTGCCGCCGCTGTACGAAGAACTCGGGGAATCAGAATTACGAGAAGGAGAAAGGGGAGGAAAGTCGTCGTCTTCAAGGTCGTCTTCTCCGCTGAAAATGTATTCACCACTGGCATAGGCGGAGCCCGCAAGAGTAAAGGCCAATTTGAGATCTGGCATGTTGATCGAGGAAAGAGGGCGTTTCTTGGGAGCAGGCGCAAACGGTTACGAAGGGGAATGGCTCAGTTATAAGTGTAAGCATGGAATAGAGCTTACGGAACCCCCGCAAGCGCCGTGCAGTCCATCAGAAAAAGATCAAGGAAACTTCTATCGCCACTGCAGGAACGTGTTCAGGTTGCGCGTCAAACAATATAGAAGTGCGATTCGGAAAGAGAAGGACCCGAGCGGCGTTTGTCTTGGGAATCCCTGCCTTGTGGAGTGAAAGAGCGGGTCAAGTCAGGAACGAGACGTCTGGGGTTCGCGCTAGGGGAAGTCTGCCTCGGAATATGAACGATTTTTCCGCCACCAGAAATCCAAAGAAGCGTCGCTTGAGGGTCAGCAGGAGAGGGTGGGCGTATCTGCGTGCGTGTTTCCAATTATATCAAACACCACTACAGTAACTGAATTGACTCACTGGCGCAGCTGCCACATCCTATTGTCAGTCACGGCTTTGACAATATAATGTTACAGGATTTGGACGTGGCATGAGAGTATGTCGATCGAAGGGGAGAGGTAAACCCATGATGCTGAGATGGCACAAAGCTCTACAGGGCCTCGAGCCCAAGTTCCATGACCACCGGCTGTTGCCCGAGGAAACTGTCCCACTCTTTCCAACAATGCCACTCAAGATGCCACTATAAATTAATTAATTACAGCCCCAGCGGCTCTATCGCGTGGTGCTCGAGATCGCAATTGGCAGTCAAAGGACCAAGCAAAGGGCGAATCATGACGAGCAAACGTACAGAGAAATTACGGTGCTCGCCTTGGTGCCCGCTAGCGGTTGAGTGCGTATCTCGCTGTTCCTGGTAACCGTATTCATGTTCTTATCTGGATCCATAAAAAAGAGAATGGTTCTTGCGTTGGTAGGTGAACACTGTCGGGATGAGGCCCGATTCTGTTCCGCGTCCGGATCGAACCGTCGCTAATTTCAAATGTAATCCTTATGTAATTACCAGCACGATACCATCATGCTGCATTGCGACACCTGGGACGGGGACGTCTCAAGAGGATGGGCAGTACACTTTATTCTAGGAGGGAGTTAGCGACATATGATTCTGTACCCCAAAGCGCGCAGAAATTGTGAAATTATGTTAAAAACGAACAAAAAACAAATAGGGCATGTTTGAGGATATGTGTAAAAACACGCCAACTACTATGAACTACGTTTTTTAAAGGCCACATGATCGTTCCGTCCTATCTGGTATCCGATCCTTGCTGAGCCCAGGTCCGTTGTACAAAATCTCGGGAAGTAGCCTGGGCTCTGGAGAATCGAGCTAAATTTGGAGCTAAAAGTAAGGTATCACTCGAATCGAACCAATATTCAAGCGTATGAGACAAAGGATTGTTAGGTAGTGAACATATTATACAGCGTGATTACAACACAACACAAACGACTTATCATGCACCATGCACACCAACCAAGGATAAATGCGATTTAAGATGGTATCAAACACCCTTATTGTCAATCCAATCGAACAACGAGCACCCCAGCATTATTCGGATCCAGTGAATGATCCAGTCCCTGTCTATGAGGTTGGCCTAGGTCAGTCTGAAGAATCAGGGACGAAGCACCGCACGTACTCGGTACAGAGAACTTCCAAAGCCGGTCGAATCCTGGCCCCACCAGCGTCTGAGTGCAACCCCTTGCCTAAGTTGGTCCAATGGTTATGCACAATCCGAGAGCATTTGTCGAATGACTCACCAACTATGAAGTACACAACGTTGTCGCGCTTCAATCTAGCAGAACGAAGCTGTTCTTTCGCAAACCGAACGGCCTCGGCGACGTACAAACGATGAAGGTCGACCATCCCATCGTCACGATCCTAGGACAAAGACAGGTTGAGAACCACCTTAAGCGCAAACGACGGAATCCTAACTGCAAACCTTGTTGTTTTCCCTAAAGATAATCTTGGCCGCCCGCTTATCAAGTTCCTCCATCACACTCTTATAGGCATCACCTCGCCGTCTGTGTTCCTGAGCGGCCAAACGATCTCCTATCCTCTGCGCGCTCTTGGCCCGACTATACGCCTCCGTCATCTCCCGACCGCTGCGTCGTGCTTTCTCACGTAATTTCTCGGCAAGTTCGAGGTCCTCGACGCCGACTAGCGTGTCAGAACGGGTGGGGGACAGCTGTGTCTGATCAGGCGTTGGGGTATAATGTGAGTGATAGACGCCACGGTCATGATCAGGAGGTGCGGGTGCCCTGGATGTGGTCTGGCTGCGAGCATAGGTTGCTGGGGGTCGGTAAGTGGGTGGGGACGACGGGGGTGGTCTGCGAGACTGCTGACTCGAGCGATACGGATCACTGGGAGGAGTAGGGCCATCGTCATTTCCACCAAAAAAGTAGCTGCCAATGACAAAGACGGCCGCCGTAGCAGCAAGAGCCAAGACGAGGGCTGGCATGTTGATCGAAGAAAGAGGGCGTTGCTCGGGTTCGAACACTAATCATCACGAAGGGGAAGGGCTCAGCTATAAGTATGGAACCGGGTTTACGGAACCCCTGCTGCTGCCCTGCAAGCGCCGATGCATCAGAAAATGGAAACATTCATCGTCACCGCAGAAACGTGCCCAGGTTCCGCGTCGAATACACAAAAAGCACTAAGTTAGTCGGAAAGAGAAGGACCAGTCCGGCGATTGTCCGGCGATCGTCTTGGAATCTGTCTTTGTGAAGTGAAGGGAGCGACTCGGGTCAGGAATGAGATCTAATGAGATGTCAAAGTGTTTTACAATGGGGCAACGTCTAAACCTCGGACCACGGTCGGGGTTCTTCGCTGCCACATGCCCAGATAAGCATCGCTTGAGGGCCAGCAGGAGAGGGCGTGTCGGTGCTGAGCGCTGAGCGTGAGAGCGGGAAAAATGCAAACAAGGGACCCAAGACCAACACCGCCTGGCAAACGAACTACCACCGTGTTTCCCCCATCAGGGCGGTACAGTAACTGAATTGAATCAAGTGCCACATACTCATAGCATAGTCGATCACGGCTTTGATCAAATAATGGCACAGCAGCCGTGGCGTCGATTGAGGGGGCCAAAGACATAGACATATTACGTAGGACTCGGAACAAGGGTACAGTATGCGTAATAAGGCAACACATCAGTTGTGGGGCCCCGGCTACGACAACAACTTGAATCATGACCCCAGCGGTACTGTACTATTCTACACTCGACTCAGCTACAGTAACCAAAGGGTGAATATTGGTGAATCATGATGAAAGCAAGCGTACAAGGAAGGTGCCGCCGTGCCAGTCTTCTTGGTGCGTGTCTCATGGTTCCGTAGTTGTATTCCGATCTGGATCTACAGAACACGAGAACTCTCCCCATGGTTCCTGCCTTTGTAGGTAGACAACGAACACTCCTTCAGTGTTGGGATCCAACCCAGATTCTGGTCCGCGCCTAGATATGACTCGGAACTGTGTTGGCAACACTTTGGCCCGGGACCCAGAATACGTTTTACTGTAAACGCTAATTCCAAACGAGATCTTCACTGGCACTGCCGCCTTGGTGACAATTCAGTGTCGTACTTCGCCCCAATACTTGGTGAACCACATAGCAACACAACCCGGGATGGAGAAGGGCAGTAGTACACTTTATTCCGGCCTGAGGAAGGTAGAAAGTCAGGCTGTAGCGGTAGTTATCGAAAATGCTACATAATATGGTCACGGTGTACACCAGGCCAGGCAGAAATTGAGCAAAAAGACACGTCGCATGTATTGCCACTGGCATGTCACGATATCACATCGCCCTATCTGATATCTGGTTCCTGCTGAGTCCAGGCGTCGAACAAAAATTCGAGAGGTAGTTGAGACACCTAAAGGAATGTCATACCCAAATCGAACTGGTATTCAAGCAGTATGCGATACAAAGCGTATGTGATACAAAGGAGCGTGTTGGGTATTGAACACATTGTACAGACACAGACAAGGCTGGGACAAACCTACAAGCAAACCTATCGCAAACCAACCAAAGATAAACGCGGCCCAAAGTGGTATCAAAGACCCTCAGACCCTCACTGTCAGTCCAGTTGAACAACGAGAACCCCGGCATTATATGGATCTAGCGAATGAATCAGGCCCCGTCTATGGGACCCGGGTCAGTCTATAGAATCAGGGACGATGCATCGTACGTACTTAGTGAGGAGATCTTCCAAAGCCGGTCGAATCTTGGCCTCACCAGCATCCGAGTGCAGTCCCTTGCCTAGGTCATCCGACGGTTATGGGCACATCCTACAGAGTAGTCGAAAGACCCACCAACAATGAAGCGCACAACTTCGTCACCCCTCAACCTAGCAGTCTGAAGCTGGTCTTTTGCGACCTGAATGGCCTCGGCGACATACAGACCATGGAGGTCGATCTTCCCCCCCTCCCTACAATCCTAGGTCAAAGAAAGGTCGAGAACAACCTTTAGCAAATCTCGGCGGATATCCTTTTAGCTACTACACTAACCTTGTTATTCTCTCTAAAGACGATCTTGGCTGCTCGCTTATCGAGTTCCTTCATTTCGCTCTCGTGGGCAATAGCATCCTGTTTGTGTGCGTGTGCAGCCCCGAGACGGCCCTTCTTTCGCGCGCTCTTAGCCCGACTACGCGCTTCCGACATCTCACGACCTTTGCGTCGCGCTTGTTCACGTAGTTTCTTGGCGAATTCGAGGTTCTCGACGCTAGCTGGTTCGCCATAGCGGGGGTCGGAAGAGACGCCCACAAGCGCGGTCGGCAAACGAGGCTCGCCTCGAGTATGCACGCGCGAGAAAACATGAGAGATGGTCTGGAAGTATTCATCTTCGTCTTCATATCCGCATCCGCACCCGTATTCGTCGTCGTCTTCGTATTTCGGTGGTTCATGGACGCGGTCGGTATCAAAGAGCGAAGAATACGGACGAGAGACCTGTGTGCGGGTGGAAGACGGCTGTGTCTGACTAGGCGCTCGAACATAATGTGAGGTTACACTCGAGTGATTGACGACACGACCGTAGTCATGAGGCGCGGAAGTCCTGGCTGTGCTCTGGTTGTGAGGATTGATGGACGGCTGTGACTGACTAGGCGCTACAGTGTAAGATAGACTCGGGTGCTGGACGCTACGACCGTAGTCAGGAGGTGCGGGAGTCCTGGCTGTAGTCTGGCTGTAAGGATTGGTCGCTGGGGGTCGCTGAGTATATGGGGGTGGCGGGGGTGGTCTGTGAGACTGCTGGGCTTGGGTCCGAGTAGTGCCGCTGTTGTACGAATAACTCGGGTAATAAGATTCACGAGGAGGGGGAGGAGCGTCGTCGTCGTCGTCTTTTCCGCTGAAAAAGTATTTACCAATGGCATAGGCAGCCACCGCAAGAGTGAAGGCCAACTTGAGGCCTGGCATGTTGACCGAGGAGAGATGGCGTTGCTCGGGAGCAGGCGCAAACGGTTACGAAGGGGAAGGGTTCAGTTATAAGTATGGAATAGAGTTTACGGACTTCCCGCAAGCATTGGGCAGTACATCAGAAAATGGTCTCAAGACAACATTCATCGCCACCTCAGGAACGTGCCCAGGTTCCGCGTCAAATACACAGAAAGCGCTAGCCAGGAGAAGAACTAGTCCGGTGATTGTCCGGCGATTGTTTTAGGAACTCAAGCCATGAATGAGATGTCAAGTGTTGACGATGGGGAGTAACTTCTAAGCCTCGGATCACGGTCGAAGTTCTTCGCTGCCACTGCACACACCAAATAACTATCGCTTGAAGAAGGCGTGCCAGTGTGAGCGTGAGAGCGACAGTAAAAATGGAAACAGGACCGGGGACCGATCCAACAAACCTGCACGTGATTCCGCGTCCGGCTGGTAACTGAATGAAGTGCCACATACTCATAGTCAGTCACGGCTTTCGAAATGATGATACGGTATCAGTGGCGTAAAATCGATAGGGTGGTGTGTACAGAACGAAGACGTCTTACGGCATGTGTAAAGGCAACACATCAGTTGTGGGGCCCACCACCCGAGGAAATCCCGGGGCCACGACAAGCATCTTGAATCACGACCTCAGCGGCACGCACTATTCTACGTGGATCACGATGAAAGCAAGCGTACAAGGAAGGAGCCGTGCCAGCCTTGGTGCGTGTCTCATGCATCTGGTTTCCTGTAGCTGTAGTACAGTATTCCGATCTGGATCTATAGAACGCGAGAACTCTCCGCATAGTTCCTGCAGGTAAACAACGGACACTCCTTCGATATTGGGATCCGTCCCAGATTCTGGTCCGCGCCTAGATGCGACTCGCAACCGTTTTGGTTCAGACCCAGAATACGTTTTACTTTAAACGCTATTTTCAAAATAGATCTTCACCCCAGCGCTTGGTGAAAGCCAGGATGGAGAAGCAGGAGCAGTAGTACATCATGGCATGGTAAGGTTAAAGGCGACACCGGAGTGGTAGGGGCGATCACGTGCCGGTGACCGAGAGAATAGCAAGTCGAAAAGGGAAGAGTACGAGCGCGAGCGAAGGCGATTTCGCGTGAAAGCAGACGGGGGATTTTACGAGTCAAGATACGAGTCTGATACATTTGTGAGGCCCATTTGGGGCTTGTTTTATAGATACAAGTACAGTAATATCAGTCGCTTTTTCAAAAACCAGGGGTCGACTTCGTCGCCTCAAACCTTGCTTGATTGGAAAATGGAAATTGATTGATGATGTGTTTCCTTGTGTTTCCTTCTACAGATATGGTATCACAGGCCTACTCTGGAGTGTACGACTTGCAGGTTAGGGGGTAGTCGAAGGATGTTTGTTCATATTTACAATCTGCAGGTCGCTTACTTAATTCCCACTTACCAGAGGACCTTGCCAAGCAAGGTGACGAATCGGAATATGAGTAAGATAGCTCGGGGAGCGGTACAGTAAATCGGGCAAACGCACGAGCCATCGGGCACGATTTCGAAACACGAGACAGTCGCACTTGCTTCCTATTCGTGGCTGCAACTCGTCCTTTAGACGAGAATGGGTGCGCGCAGGAACCTTCGAGAGTGTGAAGTCATACAAGTTGGACACACATGTCATGGCTGCTTGAAGCAACTTTCCGAGTCTGCAAATCGTAACGTAGTAGAAACCAGTAGAACGCGCAAGAACAGACGAGACGAAAACGCACATGCCCCTAAAGGGGCGGGTCCAGAAATTGAACGGGCAAGTGAGACACAGGCCCGAGGCCGAGCGTGGTACGCGCGGACGCTACCGCCGCTCGGACCTCCGGCAGAACGAATCCGCCAGTACACTTTATTCCAGGAGAGTAGAAGGTCTGTAGCGGTCGTTACTAGCGAAGTACTACATATGGTTTTGTACCCCAAGCTAGGCAGAAGTTGCGTCAAAGTTGTCACAGAAGCACACGTTACATGTAAGGCCACAACATCATTCCGTCCTATCTGGTATCCAGTCCCTGCTGAGTCCAGGTCCGTCGTACAAAAACTCGAGAGGTAGTCTGATTCTAGAGAACATCGAGACACCTCAAAGGCTAAAGGAAGGTCATATTCAAATCGAACTGGTATTCAAGCAATCTGTGAGACAAAACGTATGTGATACAAAGGAGCGTGCTAGGCATTGAACATATTGTACAGACACAGACAAACCCAACGCATACCAAAGATAAACGCGGCCCAAAATGGTATCAAAGACCCTCACTGTCGAACCAGTTGAACAACGAGCACCCCGGCATTATACGGATCTAGCGAATGAATCAGGCCCCGTCTATGGGACCCGGGTCAGTCCATCGAATCAGGGACGATGCACCGCACGCACTTGGTAAGTTTTTTTTCTAAAGCTGGCCGAATCTTGGCCTCACCAGCATCCGAGTGCAGTCCCTTGCCTAGGTCGTCCGACTGTTATGTGCACATCCTACAGAGTAGTCGAAAGACCCACCAACAATGAAGCGCACAACTTCCTCACCCCTCGACCTGGCTGTCTGAAGCCAATCCTCGGCGAACTGAAGAGCCTCGTCGACGTGCAGACCATGGAGGTCGATCTTCCCCCCTTCCCTACGATTCTAGAAAGGTTGAGAACAGCCAAATCTCGGCGGATATCCATTTAGCTACTACACCAACCTTGTTGTTCTCTCTAAAGAAGATCTTGGCCGCTCGCTTATCGAGTTCCTTCATTTTACTCTCGTGGGAAAGAGCATCCTGTTTGTGTGCATGTGCAGCCCCGAGACGTCCCTTCTTTTTCGCGTTCTTGGCCTTACGACGCGCCTCTGACATCTCACGACCTTTACGTCGCGCCTGTTCACGTAGCTTCTTGGCGAGTTCGAGGTCCTCGATGGCGGCTGGCTCGTCAGGGAGAGGGTGGGACGAGACACCGCCAACAGGCGCGATCGGCAAATGAGGCTTGCCTCCAGTATGCACGCGCGAGGGAACATGAGAAGTGGTCTGGAGGTATTCGTATTCGTCTCCATTTTGGTCTTCGTATTCGTATTCCCCTTCGTATCTGTATTCCTCTTCGTCTTCGTCTTCGTAATCGTCTTCATCGTCGTCTTGGTATTCATAATGGCCTTCGTCTTGGAATCCGTACTCGTATTCATCTTGGTATCCGTAATCGTCTTCGTATCTGTATTCGTCCTTGTCTTCGTCCTCGTATTCTGGTAGTTCGAAGACGTGTTTACCACAAGCGCAAGAATATTGACGAGGAGCCTGTGTGCGGGTGGAGGACAACTGTGTTTGACCAGACGTTCGACTATAAGGTGAGGATACACTCGAGTGATAGACACCACGATCATAGTCACGAGGTGCGGAAGTTTTGGCTGTGTTCTGATTGTGAGCACTGGAGGGCTGTTGTAACTGACCAGACGTTCCAGTGTAAGGTACACTTGGGTGACGGACGCCACGACCGTGGTCAGATAGTGGGAGAGTCCTGACTGTAGTCTGAATTACAGAGGTTGAGTCTGAAACGAGGCGAGAGCGTAGGCATATTTTACAACTGCATGAAGCCGAGTCAGACCGCACTGTATTTGATGGGCTGGTCGCAGCTATACGCGACCCCTGGTTGTGAACACTGGAGGATAGTTGTGACTGACTAGGCGTTCCAGCGTAAGGTACACTTGGATGATGGACGCCACGACCGTGGTCAGAAAGTGGGGGAGTCCTGACTGAAGTCTGAATTACAGAGGTTGAGTCCGAAACGAGGCGAGAGCGTAGGCATATTTTACAACTGCATGGAGCCGAGTCAAACCGCACTGTATTTGATGGGCCGGTCGCAGCTATACGCGACCCCTGGTTGTGAACACTGGAGGATAGTTGTGACTGACTAGGCATTCCAGCGTAAGGTACACTTGGGTGATGGACGCCACGACCGTGGTCAGAAAGTGGGGGAGTCCTGACTGTAGTCTGAATTACAGAGGTTGAGTCCGAAATAAGGCGAGAGCGTAGGCATATTTTACAACTACATGAAGCCAAGTCAAACCGTACTGTATTTGAGGGGCCAGTCGCAGCTATACGCGACCCCTGGTTGTGAGCACTGGAAGATAGTTGTGACTGACTAGGCGTTCCAGTGTAAGGTAGACTTGGGTGATGGATGCCACGACTGTGGTTAGAGGGTGTGGGAGTCCTGACGGTAGTCTGGCTGTAAGCACTCTTTGCTGAGGGGTGATAGGTATTGGGTGGGGATGGCGGACTCGGAGGTGGTTTGTAAGACTGCTGGGTCTGGGTCCGAGTAATGCTGCTGTTATACGAAGAACTCGGGTAATAAGAATCACGAGGAGGAGGCGGCGGAGGAGGCGGAGGAGGAGGCGGAGGAGGAGGAGGAGTGTCGTTTTCGCTAAAAATGGATCGAAAGGTATAGGCGGCTACCGCAAAAGTGAAGGCCAACCCGAAGCCTGGCATTTTGACCAAGGAAAAGGGCGTTGCTCGGGAGCAGGACGAAGGGGAAGGACTCAACTATAAGTATGGAATAGAGTTTACGGAACCCCCGCAAGCGCCGTGCGGTGCATCAGAAAAAGGCCATGGAAACGTTCATCGCCACCGCAGGAACGTTCAGGTTCCATGTCAAAGAAGCAGAAAGTACCAGTCGGAAAGAGAGTGACTCGCCCTGCGATTGTCTTGGGGACTACTGCTTCTGTGGAGGGAGCGACTCAAGTCAGGAATGAGTTCTTCGCCGCTACACGTCCAAATGACCACCACTTAGGAGCCAGCAGGAGAGGGCGCATGACATACAGTAGTGGGCGCGTAACTTAGTACGGAACTTATCTGCGTGTTTCTAAAACAATAAGTTTGAATCACGCATCTCAAGCGTCACAGCGTCACATTCTTCTTTAGTCACGGTTTCGACACCGGGGGGCCAGCACATACGCGGCCTCATAACTTAGGCCTCATCGTACGGCAAGTGCCGTGCCCTTTCTGGCGTGGACTTGATGGTGCCTCTCTGGTTACTCTCATTGTAAAGGCCACAGGTCGTTTCAACTATGCAAAAACCGGGAGGGAAAAGTGCGTGCGCTCGCGCGTGTATTGTCGCCTCCAAGTTCTAACGCCCATCGCATCAAGGTCGACGAAAAGGCAGGGATATGCATCACCACCCACACGTCCGGCGGAATTTCCGTGATTCATCTCGTTTCCAGCATTATCTTGTGGTGCCCCGGGTGCGAGGTTTTTTTGCCCCTTGCATTCCTCTGCGTACTCAAATGACCCTTTGCAGTTGTACGTCCATCCCTTTTCCCACTGCGAGTACGACAACGGGTATCCCGTCTTCGACAGCATGAGCGAGAGAAGGAAGTTTGGCGTCTGGCCAGCGACCTTTCCGCTGAAGGCGAGGTCGCCACCCATTCACCGCCGGACGTCGAGCAAATGGACGCGTCTGCCTGCGCCGCGACGGTATACCATCAGTACGCGCCGCGTGGGCAATTTCGGCCCTGGGCGGTGCTGGCGTTACCCAGTTTCACGACCATGTACCGGCTCGCGTACCCGACGCTCATATGCGCGAACTCCAGGCATGCTTTCTTGTACGACGTGCGCACGGGATCCCTCGTGCAGACCATCGATATCCATCTCCAGATCTGCTACGTTGACGTGAACGAGCGCTATGTGTTCGTGTGCGAGCCACATGTGGTGCATGTGTTTTCGCGGGAGAGCGGCAACGAAGTCCTGGAAATACCGGCGGACGCCACCATACGATGTACTCTGCTCGTACAGGGTCCGACTTCCGATACGTTTATCAAACCTCCTCCAAAGGAGACCAATCCCGTACGAGGTTCGCCACGGGTATGTTCACCCGTACCCCCTGGTTCATACAAAGATCCATACTGACATCCTACATAGCCCACTTCTCCAGGGACGGCCGTGATCTCGTCGTCTTATCTCATAAACGCCACATTGTCTTCATTCGAGATTTTGAGCGTATCTGTAGTGGAGAGACCAGCCTCGAACGGGGTGGGCTTTCTCTGAGCATTCGATCGAAGGATGTATGTTGTTATCTGGGTTTCGAGCATGGTGTGTCTGCGTGGCAACCATTCTTATTTCACAATCTCCTTTTGTGATTCCGCATATTCGTTGATTTGAAGATTCAAGGGCTTTATATTTTCACCTTCGGCCCTGATCTTTCCGCGAAGGCTGTGTTCGTGCGACCCTCCGAAAACGTTTCGGCTGGATCGCATGCGATCAGTTGCGTGCAGCTCACGGACCGTCACATATATTTTACATGGGACGATGCAAGGCGTCGGCAGGACATACCATTATTCGAAGACACGGAAAACGCGTGGGAACTGCCACCGCACATATCCCCAACTTTGGATCGAGAATTCCAAGTGCTGTTGCTTGGTACCCCATCACAAATATCGGTGCCGTTGGGTGCTGACTTCGACACTCTGTTTCCTTTTCTTTTCGTCGCAAGACCCGATCGAGAGAGTCTCCGTGGGTTGCATTGACTTTACTCTAATGCCCAAGGCTCAAGGGCTACGCGAGGAAGATTCGAAAAGGGGGTCGGTTACAAGCATAGACATAGGTACCCGCGTTTCGGGAATCTGGTCCCGCAACCCCCTTGACCCGGGATGGAGAAGGGCAGTAATACATTTGATTCCAGGAAGGTAGAAAGTCTGTAGCGGTAGTTAGCGAGAATGCTACATAATATGATCACGGTGTACCCCAGGCCAGGCAGAAATTGAGCAAGACACGTGGCATGTAAGGTCACGATATCCGAGTCACACCGCGTTATCTGATATCCGGTCCCTGCTGAGTCCAGGTCTGTCGTACAAAAATTCGAGAGGTAGTCTGGCTCTAGAGAACTCGAGACACCTAAAGGAAGGTCATATTCAAATCGAGCTGGTATTCAAACAGTATACGAGACAAAGCGTATGTGATACAAATGAGCGTGTTGGGTATTGAACACATTGTACATACACAGACAAGGCTGGGACAAACCTATCGCACACCAACCAAGGATAGACGCGGCCCAAAGTGGTATCAGACCCTCAGACCCTCACTGTCGATTCAGTTGAACAATGAGAACCCCGGCATTATATGGATCCAGCGAATGAATCAGGCCCCGTCTATGGGACCCGGGTCGGTCTATAGAATCAGAGACGACGCATCGCACGTACTTAGTGACGAGATCTTCCAAAGCTGGCCGAATCTTGGCACCACCAGCATCCGAGTGCAGTCCCTTGCCTAGGTCGTCCGACTGGTATGCGCACATCCTACAGAGTAGTCGAAAGACTCACCAACAATGAAGCGCACAACTTCGTCACCTCTCAACCTAGCGGTCTGAAGCTGGGCATTTGCGACCTGAATGGCCTCGGCGACATACAGACCATGAAGGTCGATCTTCCCCCCCTCCCTACGATCCTAGGTCAAAGAAAGGTTGAGAACAAGCTTTAGCAAATCTCGGCTGAAATCCATTTAGCCACTACACTAACCTTGTTGTTCTCCTTGAAGAAGATCTTGGCCGCTCGCATTTCGCTCTCGTGGGCAATAGCATCCTGATTGTGTGCACGTGCAGCCCCGAGACGACCCTTCTTTCGCGCGCTCTTGGCCCGACTACGCGCCTCCGACATCTCACGACCTTTGCGTCGCGCCCGTCCACTTGGCGAGTTCGAGGTCCTCGATACCGGCTGGCTCGTCAGAGAGAGGGTGGGACGAGACGCCACCAACAGGCGCGAGCGGCAAATGAGGCTTGCCTCCAGTATGCACGCGCGAGGGGACATGAGAGGTGGTCTGGAGGTATTCGTATTCGTCTCCGTTTTGGTCTTGGTCGTCTTGGTCTTGGTCTTCGTATTCATTTTCGTATCTGTATTCATCTTCGTCTTCGGCCTGGTATCCGTAATCGTCTCCTTCGTCTTCGTCTTGGTAGCCATAATCGCCTTCGTCTTGGAATCCGTACTCGTATTCATCTTGGTATTCGTCCCCGTCTTCGTCTTCGTATCCGTCCTCGTCGTATTCTGGTAGCTCGAAGACGTGCTTACCACAGGCGCAAGAATGTTGACGGGAAGCCTGCGTGCGGGTGGAGGACAACTGTGTGTCACCAGGCGTTCGACCCTAAGGTGAGGATACACTCGAGTGATAGACGCCACGATCAGTCATGAGATGCGGAAGTTTTGGCTGTGTTCTGGTTGTGAACATTGGAGAACGATTGTGACTGACTAGGCGTTCCAGTGTAAGTACTCCTCGCTGGGGGTTGATAGGTATATGGTGGCGGTGGTGGACTCGGAAGTGGTCTGTAAGACTGCTGGGTCTGGGTCCGAGTAGTGCCCCTGTTGTACGAAGAACTCGGGTAATGAGAGCCACGAGGAGGAGCGTCGTCTTCGCTAAAAGTGTATTTACCAAAAGCATAGGCGGTTGTCGCAAGAGTGAAGGCCAACTTGAGGCCGGTTGACAGAGGGAAAAGGGCGTTACTCGGGAGCAGGCGCAAAAGGTTACGAAGGGGAAGGGCTCAGCTATAAGTATAGAATAGAGTTTACGGAACCCCAGCAAGCGCCGTGCGGTGCATCAGGAAAAGGTCATGGAAACGTTTATCGCCACTGCAGGAACGTTCAGGTTCCATGTCAAAGACGCAGAAAGTACTAGTCGGAAAGAGAGTGACTCGCCTAAGGACTCGCCCGGCGATTGTCTTGGGAACTACTGCCTCTGAAGGGAGCGACCATTCGGAGCGACTCAAGTCAGGAATGCGTTCTTCGCCGCTACACGCCCAAATGACATGGGGGCCAGCAGGAGTGGGCGTGTACGGTGTTGGCACTACCAAACCAACCAATCGGATCAATTGATGTGACTGAAGAATCACGCGTCACGCACAAGATCAAGCGTCACAGCGTCACATTCTATAGACTCTTTCCCCACAACGCCCGAGCACTATCTCGTGATGCTCGAACCCGCCACTGGCAACCAAAGAGCGAATCATGATGGGCAAACGTGCAAGGAAATCGCAGTGCTCGTTGGTAGTAGAATGTGTATCTCTCTGCTCCCCGTGACCGTATTCGAATTCCTGGATTCATAAATCACAAGAACCTTCCCTATGACCCTATGATTCCTGCCCTGGTCCCTTGCCTGGCCTGGATTCGAACCGTCATTAGGACCCAGAGTACGTTTTAAACGTCAAGTTCAACATGACTAGCACCGCCGCCGCGGTCAGAATTTCCCTAGCAACAAGCCCGACAGCTCGACAATCGATGAACCGCATGGCTGCACCACCCGGGACGGGGAGGCCCATGGGGAGGCCTTACCGCAAGACAGTACACTTTATTCCAGGGGACAGGGCGACATATCGCTACTGACCTTGTTGTTCTCCCTAAAGATGATCCTGGCCGCCCGCTTATCGAGTTCCTCCATTGCACTCTTATGAGCACCACCTTGTTGCCTGTATTCCTGTGCGGCCTAACAATCTCCCATCCTTTGCGCGCGATTGGCTTGCCTATGTATGGTCACTGAGGGGTCCAAGTGAGTTCGAAGGCGGAGTGTGTTCATCCAGAGAGAGGGGTGAGAGGAATAAGAAAGGAAATAGCCAGGGGCTAAGTCCGAGAGAGCGAGTGACGGGGAAGAATTGCTGCCCAAGGCAGCGATGACAAGGGAGTTTAGGCAAGGGTGCCCATGATTGGCCCGAATTGGAATCACACGAAACGAGGAGGGATAACAAGTGGCGACACGGCCCTCAATTCAGTAAGAGATGGGCTGTGTGAATACAAGGAACCCGCACCTAGACAAGCCAGTAAAGGAAAGAGAAGAGATAGGGAGGTGACCTAGAGGAGAGTTAAACGACGAGGCGAGGCGAGCATAATAATCGAGACACGGAAGTAGGACAGGAGCAAGGCGAAATGGGAATGGTACGAGTAGCGAGACAAGACGGAGATATGTAACAACAAGAGAAAGGGCGGTGCAGGACGACGGCGCGCGCACAAGTATAACGAAAGTCGGGAAGAATTTACAGTAATAAAGAGGCCTCACCTTTGCCAAAGACAAAGCGTGACATGACAACAAGGGAATGGGTGACGAGTTTCAAATGGCGATGGACAAAAATTGCATGAAGCACTACGGCGCGCAGCCTATGAAATTTATATGAAAGGTGGGTTACGTGTGCAAGTGCGAGGTAAATGGTGTGTGTATGTGTGGACAGAGAAAGAGACGGGGGAACGACCACGGAAGGCAAAGCGACTGATCAGAACTGGGAATGCGAGCCCCAAATGGCCCTTGGCCAACGCTCGGGCTGGCCTTACGACGCCTCCATCATCTCCCTGCCGGTGCGTCGCGCATTTTTATGTAGTTCCCTTGCCGGCGGTCGATAAATGTAGGATGGGGACGGCAGGGGTGGGCTGTAAGACCGCTGGGTCTGGGTCCAAGTAGTGCCACTGTCGCACGAATCACGAAGAAGAAAAGGAAGAGGCGCAGGAGGTGCAGGGGGGTCTTTTCCACCGAAAAAGGGTGGAGGAAAATAAAAGGAGGGACGCCTTTTCCACTAAAAAGGGTGGAGAGCCATTTCCACCAAAAACAGGTGTCAACAAGGGTGTCAAGAAATGTGTACACCTTTTCCACCAAAAAAGTAGTTGTAGGCGGCTGCCCCAAGGTCGAAGACCAACTGAAGGCTTGGCATATTGACTGAGGAAAGAAGGCGTTGGTCGGGAGCAGGCACAAATGTATTAAACGACCCCCCGCTAAACGCCGCCCGATGCAAGAGAAAAAGGTCAAGGAAATACAGTGTCGTGTCCAGGCTACAGAAAGTACTGTGCAGTAGTAGTACAGTAATAATACAGTAGTCCAGTCGTAGTCAGTTGCGGCTTTGACAAAATCATGACACAGAAACTGTGGCAGAAAAGCACGTCAATCGAGCGAGGTAGGACGATATCTTAGGAACGAGGGTATGCGTAAGGGTCAAAGGTGCCAAGGCAGAAGGCAGAAATTGAGTCAAAAAAAAAGACCTGCACGTGAACTCGTGACCGCCCGCCATGAGTTATATCATGATTCCGTCCCATCCAGTGTCCGATCCTTGCTGGGTCCAGGTCCGTCGTACAACAACCCAGGATGTAGCCTGGCTCTAGAGAACATCAAGACACCTAAAGTCATGTTCAAACTGGACTGGTATTCCAACGGTAGTACGTGAGACAAAGCGTATGTGATACAAAGGAGTGTCTTAGGTATTGAACATATTCTACAGCGTGGTTACATTACAATTACAACACAGACAAACCTATCATGCGCCAACCAAGGATAAATGCGACTCAAAATGATATCAAAGCCTCTCTGTTATTCCAGTCGAACGACAAGCACCCCAGCATTATATGGATCCAGCGAATGAGTCAGGCCTCGTCTATAAGACCTGGGTTAGTCTATAGAATCAGAGACGATGCATCCCACATACTTAGCGAGGAAATCTTCCAAAGCTGGCCGAATCTTGGCCCCACCAGCGTCCGAATGTAATCCCTTGCCTAGGTTGTCCAACTGTTATGCACGCATCCTACAGTTTTGTCGGAAACTTACCAACTATGAAACGCACCGCTTGGTCACCCCTCGACCTAGCAGTCTGGAGCTGATCCTTTAAGACCTGAATAGCCTCGGCGACATGCAGACCATGAAGGTCGATCATCCCCTCACCACGATTCTAGGACAAAGAAAGGTTGAGAACAACCTTCGGCCGATCTAGGTGGATATCTATTTAGCTGAAGTGCTAACCTTGTTGTTCTCTCTGAAGACGATCTTGGCCGCTCGCTTATGGAGTTCCTTCATTTCGCTCTCATAGGCAATAGCATCCTGTGTATGTGCGTGTGCAGCTCCGAGACGTCCCTTCTCACTCGCGCTCTTGGCCCGACTACGCGCCTCCGACATCTCCCGACCTTTGCATCGTGCTTGTTCACGTAGTTTCTTGGCGAATTCGAGGTCCTCGATGCCGACTGGCTCGTCCGTGCAAGGGCCAGACGAGACGACCACAACAAGCGCGGTCGGTGGAGGAGGTTTACTTCCAGTAGGCACGCGCGGGGGAGCATGAGAGCTGGTCGGGAAGTATTCGTATTCTGGCGGTTCGTGGACGTGGTCCGTATCGAAGAGCGAAGAAGACAGACGGGAAGCATGTATGCGGGTGGAGGACGGCTGTGCCTGGTTAGGCGTTCGACTGTTAGGTAAGGCTACAACACTCGGTTGGCAGGCGCCACGGCCGTAGTCATTAGGTGTGGGAGTTGAAGGCACGTTCGGGTGAGCATTGAAGGACGGCTGTGGTGGCTGTCTAGGTGTTCGAGTGTAGGGTGATACCACACTTGGGCGATGAACGCTACAATCATAGTCAGGAATTGTCGGAGTCCTGGCTGTAGTCTGGCTGTAAGCATTGGTCGCCGGGGGTTGATAGGTATATGACGGGGACTGCGGGGGCGGTCTGTAAGACTTCTGGGTTTGGGTCGGAGTGGCGCTACTGATGTACAAAGAACTCAAGCAATAAGGACCACGACGAGGAGGGTTGTTTTCCTTTCCGCTAAAAAAGTATTTAACAATGACATAGACGGCCACTGCAACAGTGCAGGCCAAAGCCGCTGCAAGAGTGGGGGCCAAATCCGGATGACGAGGAGGGGGGGGTTCCTTTCCGTCAAAAAAGTATTTAGCAATGGCACGGGCCGGGGCAAGATAACACGAATGAGGAGAAGGGTCTTTTCTGCCAAAAACGTATTTACCAATGGCGTGGACCACCGCGGCATGAGTGGAGATCAAGTACGAATCACGAGGAGGAGGGTCATTGTCAATGGCACGGGCCGCCGCGGCAAGAATGGAGGCCAAATACGAATCACAAGGACGAGGAGGAGTGGGGGGGTCTTTTCCGCCAAAAGTGTATGTACTAATGGCATAGGCGGCCGCGGCAAGAGTGAGGGTCAACTTGGGGCGGGGCATGTTGACCGGGAAAGAGGGCAGTTCCCAGGAGCGGGCACTGACAGTTTCGAAGGGGAAGGGTACGGGAAAGGCTCGACTATATGTATGGAATTGAGTTTACGGTGCCCTCACAAGCGCCGTGCGGTGCATCAGAAAAGGGTAAAGGAAAACATTCATCGCCACCGCAGGAACGTGTCCAGGTTCTGCATCAAATATACAGAAAGTACTGGTCGGATGGAGAGTGATTGGTCCAGTGATTGTCTTGAGAACTACTGCCTCTGAATCAGAGTATTCGCGATGGTCAAGGGGGGGGACTGGGATGCAAACGCCTAAGCTTCGGATTACAATCAAAGTTCTTCGCCACCACATGTCCAGATAGCATCGCGTGACGGCCAGCAGGAGAAGGCGTGTCAGTACAAGCGCTCCGCGTGAGAACAAAAATAAAACAAACATGGGACCGAAGATCAGCACCGCCCCGGCCAACGAACCTGTATAGGTATGCTGATGTCATTGAATTGAATGGAGTGCCACATACTCATTCATATAGTCAGTCGCAGCTTTGACAAAATAATGATACAGTAGCTGTAGCGTGGAACCACATCGGTCGAGGGCGAGGGGAGGAAGTGAGGTCATCTTACGTGAGGGAGTAGGCCCCGAAGGCCGCCAAAGTTGCCACTACCTCCGGTGGTTCTGTCAGGTACGGCATCTTGATTCTCACATCTACTAATCAAAAGGGACGAAAGCGGGCGTATAATGAAGGTGCTAGTGTCCGCAATAAGCGGTGGAAAGTAGCCGCATTCCTATCTGGATCCACAGAAAACGAAAAACCCCTATGGTCCCTGCCTCGGAAGGTGGACAATGAGCACTCCTCCGTTCTTACGATCTATCTCAGATACTAGTCCGCGCCTGGATACGAACCGTCATTAGTTTGGACTCGGAATGCCGTTTTGAACGTTAATTTTCAGATTTGACCCTTACCCTCCCATGTGCTCTTGCAGAGCTGGTAAAATCTCTGGCCCTTTTTTCGAGTGCTTTCCTTTACCTGAATAACACCCAAGTCGTCAGGGTCGGTGATCAAGCCTGAACGCGGCACACTACTAACCAGTGATGAACCGTACTGTCTGGTCCCCCTTTGACGTGGCCGCTTGGATGCTTTGTTCTGCCATTTCAATAGCTTCGGGGACGTGTAGCAAGTGAAGATCAACTTCTCCTGGTTTCGCACCCTGAATCGAGACGACATACGGGGTGGTCAACCGGCGTCCCCAAAACGGTGAACTGCCGCACCTTATTTTTCACTGAGCGACCCGATCGGACAGACATATTCAGTTGCCCGACTTGCCGTAGGTCCGACCCACCACTACTGCGACTTACCTCTGAAGATAATCTCTTTGGCCTTCTTATTAAACTTCTCCATCGCCTTCAAGCACTTCTCTGCAAGCTTCTTGAGTTTCTCCCAAAGGCGGAGGTTCCCCGACTCGAACGCCTTTTGGGCCTGCTCGAGCAACTCCGCTCTCTTTTCGCCCTGTTTGCGGGCCTCAAGTCGCAGGCTTTCGGCATTGTCCAGCTCCCGTGACCCAGACCTACCACTCGGACCCGGCTGTGCGCCTGAGGCGGGTACTGCTGCTTGAGATATATCTTCGGCGGGTTCATGAGATTCATGGGAGTAGGAATCCGTGCCGTCTGGAATACGCGAGTAATCACTTCTTTCATCTCTTGCCCCACCTCGTCCGGCGGGGCGGCGTTTGAGGACTTCGCTGGACTTCATTCGCATAGTCGGTAAGGGTTGGGTAGGGTTAATCCGTCAAGGACCTGCCGAGAGATCATATATATTCTCTGCACATGCACCCTCCTCGAGGCGGCCCACTTGGTAGGCATGACACTATGAAAGGTAACTCTTTGCGCCAGATGCCGCTGGGGTCAGCACCGGACATAATATGCGGCGGCGCAAGTGACGAAAGAAGAGGAACCCGACTGATAGATTATCATCTTCACAGTTGCGTGTGTTGCCACGCCTTCTTAATATCTATGATCTCCAGTACTGAAATATCCGTTCTCGTGCCAGTGCGTCGTTCTGTCCCATCTGGATCCCGTCCTTTAAGTCTAGGTCTGTCGTAGAAAAACTCGGGCTCCGGAGAATATTGAGACACCTAGTAAGGCACACGATCATGAGGAGGGTCATATTCAAATCGAGACGATATTCAACCAGTAATCAAGCAGTAAGGAGACAAAGATTGTGTTGGTTAGTGAACTTATCATACAGCGGGTTTACATCACAATCACATCACGGACAGCCTATCGTCCAATCAACGCAACCCTAAATGCTATCCAAGACTATCGTCGTCGATTCAATCGAACGACGAGCACCCCGGCATTATGCGGATCCAGTGAATGCCCCAGTCCTCGTCTATGGGATCAGTTCAGGTCAGTATGAATAATCTGGGACGAAGCGCCGCACGTACTCAGTACAGAGATCTTCTAAAGCTGGTCGAATCCTGGCCCTACCGGCGTCCGAGTGTAGCCCTTTGCCTGAGTTGGCCCGACTATTATGCGCACATCAGATAGGGTTTGTCGAAGGACTCACCGACTATGAAGCACATAATTTGGTCGCCCCTTAATTCACCGTACTGAAGCAGTTGGTTCGCAAAACCAACCGCCTCGGCAACGAACAAACCGTGGAGGTCGATCTTCCCCCCGTTCTTACGATCCTAGCACAGATAGGGAGAGTGAGAACAACGACCTTTGGCGGATCTCGGCGGATATCCATATGGCTACTTACCTTGTTGTTCTCCCTAAAGATGATCTTGGCCGCCCGCTCATCGAGTTCCTCCATTGCACTCTTATGGGCATCACCTTGCTGCCTATATTCCTGTGCGCCCCAACAGTCTCCGATTCTTTGAGCGCTATTGGCCTGACTATATGCCTCCGCCATCTCCCGACCTCTGCGTCGTGCTTTTTCTCGTAGTTTCTTAACAAATTCGAGGTCCTCGACGACGGCTAGCGCGCCAGAAGGAGTGGAGGATAGGTGTGTCTGACTAGGCGTTCGAGTGTGATGGACGTCACGGCTGTAGTCAGGGGGTGCGGAAGTCCAGGGTGCGGTCTGGCTGTGGGAATAGATTGGTGGGGGTCGATAAGTGTAGGATGGGGACTGCGGGGGTGGTCTGTAAGACTGCTGGGTCTGGGTCCGGGTAGTGCCACTATCGTAGAAAGAGGTCGAGTAGTACGAATCACGAGGAGGAAGAGGAGGGGGGCCGTTGTCTTTTCTGCCAAAAAAGTATTTATCAATGGCATGGGTAGCCGCCGCAAGAGTGGCCGAATATGAATCACGAGGAGGGTCGTCGTCCTTTCTCCCAAAAAAGCGTTTACCAATGGCATAGGCGGATGCCGCGAAAGTGGAGACCGAATATGAATCACGAGGAGGGTCGTCATCCTTTCCCCCCAAAAAGCGTTTACCAATCGTATAGACTGCCGCCGCAAAAGTGGAGGCCGAATATGAATCACGAGGAGGAGGAGGATCGTCGTCTTTTCCGCCAAAAAAGTAATTGCCAATGGCATAAGCAGCCGCCGCAAGTGTGGAGGAATCACGAGGAGGGCTGTTGTCTTTTCCGCCAAAAAGGTATTTACCACTGGCATAGGCGGTCGCCGCAAGAGCGAAGGCCAACTTGATGCCTGGCATGTTGATCGAGGAAAGAGGGCGTTACTCGGAAGTGGGCCCTAACGGTTGCAAAGGGGAAGGGTTATAAGTACGGAACCAAGTTGAAGTTTACGAAACCCCCGCAAGCGCCGTGGGCGCATCAGAAAGTGCTCAATGAAACCCTCACCACCATCGCAGGAACGTAGGTTTCGCGTCAAATACACAGAAAGTACGGCGATTGTCTTGACTCTGCGAAGCGAAGGGAGCGACTTGAGTCGGGAATGAGATGCCAAGTATTTGCGATGGGGTAGTGAACGGCTGGGCGGCTACGCCTCGGATCACGATTGAGGTTCTTCGCCGCCACATGTCTAGATAAGCATCGCTTGAGCCAGCAGGCGAAGGCGTGTCAGTGCTGAGCGCTGAGCGTGAGAGCGAGAGCAATACAACAAAGGGACCGATAACCTACACCGCCCGACCGACCGTGACGAACCTGCACTCCTTGTTGCCCCGTCAGACTAGTAACTGGATTGAATCAAGTGCCACGTACTCATAATCGATCACGGCTTTGACAAAATAATGACACAGTAGCCGTGGTGTGAAAGTGCTCGATCGGGGTGCCAGTGGGCCAGAACAAAGTCATGGATGGTCGCGCCGGCAGAACCCCAAAGTTGGTTGCCACCACCTATCCAGTACCCGAAGGGACTGTCTCAAATTCCGGGGCCACGACGACATCTTGAGTTACGACCTCAGCGACACTATTCTACGAAAGGGGCGAATCGTGACGCGTGACGCTTGAGCTTGATGGCTGGAAAGCGAGCGTACAGTACAAGGAAGTGCCAGTGCTCTAGCTTGTTGTGGCAGTGGAAAGCACAGCGGAATGTCTTCCTATCTGGGTTCTGGGTTCAAAAACCTCCTTTGTTGTTGGGGTCCATCTCAGATTCTAGTCCGCGCCTGGATACGAAACGTCGTTACAGTAATTCGAACTCAGAATACATCAACGCTAATTTCAGATGCGACCCTTCCAATGTGCTCTGGTGGTCAAATCTTCGGCACTTCTTTCCTTTACAAGAATAAACCCCAATCGTCATCTATATTCGAAACGTTGGCGATCAACCCGGCGCGCAACTAGTACCCACCAGCGCTGGAGCGTATCGTCCGATCCCCGTTCGACGTCGCCACTTGGACGCTTTGTTCTGCCCTTTTAAAGGCTTCGCAGACGTGTAGTGAGTGAAGGTCAACCTCTCCTAATTTTGCACCCTAACTCGAGACGAGGTACGAGGGGGTCAACTGCCATGCAAGGCCACATTAACTCGTCCTATCTTGCCGAGCCCAGGTCCGTCGTACAAAAACTCGAGAGGTAGTCGGGCTCTAGAGAACGTCGAGACACCTAAGAGGAAGGTCATATTTTAAACTGAACTGGTATTCAAGCGGTAGTAATACGTAAGACAAAGTGCAGTGATACAAAGGAGTGTGTTTGGTACTGGACATATTGTACAGCGTGATTACATTACGATTACAAGATTACAACGCGGACAAACCCTTGGACAAACCTATCATACACCAACCAAGGATAAATCTCAAAATGATATCACTGTCATTCCAGTCGAACAACGAGCACCCCAGCATTAGACGGATCCAGCCAATGAATCAGACCTCCTCTATGAGACATGGGTCAGTCTATAGAATTAGGGACGATGCATCGCACATACTTGGTAAAGAGACCTTGCAAAGCAGGCCGTATCTTGGCCTCACCAGCGTCCGAGTGTAATCCCTTGCCTATGTTGTCCGAGTTATGCGCGCATCCTACAGTTTTGTCGAAAGACTCACCAACTATGAAGCGCACAACTTCGTCACCCCTCGACCTAGCGGTCTCGAGCTTATCCTTTGCGACTTGAATGGCCTCGGCTACGCGCAGACCATGAAGGTCGATCATCCCACCCTCCCGATGATTCTGGGACAAAGGAAGGTTGAGAACAACCTTTGGCCAATCTCGGCGGACGTCCATTTAGCTAAAATACTAACCTTGTTGTTCCTTTTGAACATCTTGGCCACTCGCTTATTCATTTTACTCTGGGAAAGAGCACCTTGTCTCTGTGCAGCGCTCCTGGCCCTACGATGAGCCTCTGACATCTCACGATCTTTCCGTCGCCGTAGCTTCTTGGTGAGTTCGAGGTCCTCGACGTCGTCTAGCTCGTTAGAGAGAGCGTGGGACGAGACGCCACCAACAGGCGCGATCGGCAAATGAGGCTTGCCTACAGTATGCACGCGCGAGGGAACATGAGAGGAGGTCTGGAGGTATTCGTATTCATCTCCGTTTTGTTCTTCTTCGTACTCGTATTCGTACTCGTATTCGTATTCACCTTCGTATCTGTATTCATCTTCATCTTCGTCCTGGTGTATGTAATCGTCTTCGTCCTCGTATTCTAGTATATCAGTGGAAGACAACTGTGTTTGACCAGGCGTTCGACTATAAGGTGAGGATACCCTCGAGTGATAGACGCCATGATCGTAGTCATGAGGTGCAGAAGTTTTGGCTGTGTTCTGGTTGTGAGCACTGGAGGACGGTTGTGAGTGACTAGGCGTTCCAGTGTAAGGTATACTGGGGTGATGGATTCCACGACCGTGGTCAGAAAGTGGGGGAGTCCTGACTGTAGTCTGGTTGTGAGCACTGGAGGACAGTTTTGGCTGGCTAGGCGTTCCAGTGTAAGGTAGACTTGGGTAACGGGTGCCACGACTGTGGTCAGAAAGTGTGGGTGTCCTGACTGTAGTCTGGCTGTAAGCATTCTTCGCTAGGGGTTGATAGGTATTGGGTGGGGACGGCGGACTCGGAGGTGGTCTGTAAGATTGCTGGGTCTGGGTCTGAGTAGTGCTGCTGTTGTCCGAAGAACTCGGGTGATAAGAGTCAGGAGGAGGAGTGTCGTCTTCGCTAAAAAAGTATTTACCAAAGGCATAGGCGGCTGCTGTAAGAGTGAAGATCAACTTGAGGCCTGACATGTTGACCGAGGAAAGAGGGCGTTGCTCGGAAGCGGGCACCAGCGGTTACGAAGGGGAAGGGTACGTGAGAGGCTCGACTATAAGTATGGAACCGAGTTTACGACAAGCGCCGTGCGGTGTATCAGAAACCGGTACAGTCAAGGAAACATTCGTATCCGCGATAGGCCGCTGAGAGGGGCGCTAACGGCTGAGCCTCGGATCACAATCAAAGTTCTTCATCACTAAACGTCCAGATAGCATCGCTTGACGGCCAGCAGGAGAAGGCGTGTCAGTACTTAGCGCTGAGCGTGAGAGTGAGAACACAAACAATTGACCGATGACCACCGCCTGGCCTCCGAACCTATCATAGTTTCCTCGTCAGGCCGGTGTCTGAATCGAATGAAGTGCCACATACTCATACTCAGTCACGGCTTTGACAAAATAACGATACAGTAACCATGGTGTTAAAGCACGTTTTTTGAGGTCCAATGGGGAGGTTAAGTGTCTGAGGGCACGCGTAAGGCGAGAACAGGGCGAGAAACTAAAAGTCACGCGGGCCCCAAAGTTACCACCAGAGCGAACTGTCTCAAATTCAGGGGCAACGACAACACCCCATCACAACCTCACTACGGTACTCGACTCCGTTGGTCAAAGGGATGAGTCATGATGAAAGCGGGTACAAGGAAATGCCAGTGCTCGCTGGCGGTGCCAATGGAAAGCACCGCGGAATCTCATTTTTCCGATTCCTCTCTGGTATTCCTATTTGGGCCTGTATTATTCTCATCTGGTCGGTCGTGGTCTGTGCATGTCTCTAGTACTAAAATATGTGTCATCCTGTATCCTTCCGTCCTATCTGGTCTCTGGTCCTCGCCTTTGCGAGATTTTTTAAGCCGAGGTCCGTCGTACAAAAACTCGGGAGATAGCCTGGGCTCCGAATAATATCGACACCCAGTACAGGGTCGTGAGGAGGGGTATATCCAAATCGAGCTGATACTCAAGCAGTAGTTTAATGGAAACAAAGGATTGTGTTAGTCAACAAACATATTATGCGGCGTGTGTACACCACGATCACCTCACGGACAACCTATCATGCAAATCGTCCAATCAACGCAGCCCTAAAATGTTACGCTCGTTGTCAATCCGGTCGAACAATGAGCACCCCAGCATTCCTCGGATCCAGTGAATGAGTCAGCCCTCGTCTATTGGGTCGAAGGTCAGTCTATAGAATCGGCCCAATCGGTGACGAAGCGTCACACGTACTTATTGAAGAGACCCTCCAGAGCCGGTCGAATCTTGGCCTCACCGGCGTTCGAGTGCAGCCCCTTGCCTAAGTCGATCCGACTGTTATGCACACGACATCCGACAGGGTTTGTCGAAAGACAAAGACTCACCAACTATGAAGCGCACCGGTTCGTCGCCTCTCGACCTAGTAGACTCGACCTGATCCTTTGCGAGCCGAACGGCTTCAGGGACGTGCAGACCATGAAGGTCGATCATCCCATCGCTACGATTCTAAGACAAAGAGAGTTTAAGAACATGCTTCAGCACATATCTACCCACATACCTTGCCAGTGTTGTTCTCCCTAAATATGATCTTGGCCGCCTGCTTATCGAGTTCCTTCCTTGCACTCTCATGGGCCATAGCTTCCTGTCTGTGTGCCTGGGAAGCCCCACGCAGTCCCTTTTTTTGCGCGCTCTTGGCCCGACTATATGCCTCCGTCATCTCCCGACCTCTGCGTCGCGCTTGTTCACGTAGCTTCTTGGCGAATTCGAAATCCTCGACGCTAGCTGGCCCCTCGGGGCGAAAGCCGGACGGGACAACCGCGGGTGCGGTCGGCAGACGAGGCTCGCTTTCTGTAGGCTCACGCGCGGGAACACGAGAAGGAGGTTGTGTGCGAGTCGAGGACAGCTGTGTCCAATTTAACGTTTGAGCGTGAGGAGAGGCTACGCTCGAGTGATAGACCCCACGACCGCCGACAGGTGCAGGTGCCTTGGAGGGCTGTTGTGTCTGACTTGGTGTTCGAACGTGAGGTGAAGATGCACTCGAGTGATAGACGCCACGACTGTAGTCAGGAAGTGCAGGAGGGGTCTTCGATGCGGACTGGCCGTGAGCATAGGTCGCTGAAGATTGATAGGAACTTTGAGTGTAAGATAGGGGCAGCGGAGGTGGCCTGTAAACCTGCTGGGTCTGGATCCCAGTCGCACCACTGTTGAAAGGACTCGGGTAATAGGATGTATGTGGGGGCGTAAGGTGGTCTCTTCTTCTACGAAAGAAGTGGTAGGTACCAACGGCAGCGGCGGCCAAGACGGCGGCCACCGTAATGAGTGTGAAGAACAACGCGAAGCCCCGCATGTTGAGGAAAAGAGCACTATGCCCGGAGGTCAAGTCATAGTTGGTTTAGTAGATATAGGTTTGGAAATTGTGACCGAGTTTACGGAATATCCCATAGACGCCGTGCGGTGCATCAGAAGAAGCAAGTTCCACAGAAGGCGCGTCTAGTCACGGTCTGAAGAAGCGACATATTGGCAGAAGTGAAGCGAGCGACTCAAGTCAGGAATGTGTTGTCAGGTGCCCGCTCCGGGGAACGAAACATCTGGGCCTCGGATCACGCTAAGCTGTATGGGACGAGTAACCTGTATGTCGAATAGCCTCCGGGGCAAGCAGCATGCCGCCACAAGTCCAAATAAGCGTCGCTTGAGGGTCAGCAGGAGAGGGCATGTCCGAGTCAGTCTTGAAGGAGTGATAAGCACGACCAGCCGCCCCCGATTTTCCCCGGCTGGAAACCGAACCGTGCCACATACTCATAACTACTTACGGCCTTGACAATATAATGACACAGCATTTGGCCCTGCCATGAAGGTACGTCAAACAACAACCCCAGTACCGTACGATGCTAATCAACGGGCGAATCATAATGAAAGCAAACGTAAAAGGAAATTCGAGTCGCAGTGCTCCAAGCAGTGCTCGCCAACCCGCAGCAGAGTGCATCTCACTGTTCTGCGTAACGGTACAAGGGCCGTATTCCTATCCGGATCCACGGAACTTACTGTGGAAAACGAAAGCCCTCCCTAGGACTCCTGCTCTGGTAGATGGACGATAAGCACACCTCCGTTGTCAGGATCCAGCTCAGATTCTAGTCCGCGCCTCAATACATGCCGGCGTAAGTTCAAACCCAGAATGTAAAGATTTCATAATTTGACCCACTCTGTCAAGTACCTCTGCAGAGCCGGTAAGATCTTTGGGCCGTCTTCTGAATGCTTTCCCTTGCCTGAATACAGTAACACCCAAATTGTCTTAGAAGCGTTGGCCATCAACGCGGTGCGCAACTACCGACCAGTGATGAAGTGTATTGTCCGATCCCTCTTTGACATCGCTGCTTGGATGCTTTGTTCCGCCCTTTCAATAGCTTCGGGGACGTGTAGGAAGTGAAGGTTGACTTCTCCCGATTTCGCATTCTAATTCGAGACGAGATGCCAAGTACTTTTCAAGGGATGGAGGTAACAAGTACAAGGAATCGCCGTACCTTATTCATGACTGGCAGGTCAAGGAAATCCAGATATATATTCAGCCGCCCTAGTAGGTCCAACTCACCTCTGAAGATAATACTGGCGGCCTTCTGATTAAGCCGCTTCATTGCGTTCCAACACATTTTCGCAAGTTTTATCAATGTCTTTGCGAGGCTAGACTCCTCTTGTTCGCGCGCTTGTCGGGCCTGCCCGAGCAACTCCTCTCGTTCTTTGCCCTTCTTGCGGGCCTGTTCTCGCAGGTTTTCTGCGTTCTTCAGCTTCTTTGACCTAGACTGACCGCTTGGACCGGGCTGTGCGCCTGAGGCGGTCACATCTTGAGCGATGTCCTCAGCGAGTTCATGAGATTCTTGAGGGGGAGAATCCTCGTCGTCCGAAATACGTGAGTAATCGCCCCTTTGTTCGTCTCTGGCTTTTCCCTTTTGAGAGGAACGGAAAATGGACTTCATCCCTATGGTTGGTACGGCTGGGCGGAGGTAGGCCACACAGGCCCCGTTTTCAGACTAGTACATATGTCCCTCGCACACGCATATTCCTCGAGGCGACCCATTGGGCACGGGGTAGGCGCTATGAAAGGCAACCCCAGACGGGACGCAATGTGATGGATGAAATAGTGATGAGTTAAGGTTCAAGGATGTGCTCGACTCTTGTGCGAACTAACTGGCCTCGTGTAGACGGTTAGTACGAGGGAAAGTAAGGGCGTCCTATGTCTCATTTCAGTACAAGAGAAGGAGCAAAATCCTACACGAAACACTTTTCCACTAGTCCGTCCCTCTTTCCTCGTACCAATCGATCACATCTGCCAGGTCCGCTACCGGTTCCTTCGCCTCTTGGGAGAAAAACTCCATAAGCTGTTGGAACACCTCCCTTCGCGCCTTGACATTTTCCGGGGTCACATTGGCCGGAGAAGGATCAGGCGCGGCCGGAGCAAAGGTAGGGCGTGCGAGGAGAGGAGCGAGGAGCTCGCGTAGCACGTCGCCTTCCGACGAGGCGTGATCCGCAACTTCAGCGACCTCTGTCTGGAGGAATCGAAGGGCCTGTACGGCGGGGAGCCTCGTGCAAGCCTCGCGGAACCTGTGCGCACAACAATAATACAACGACCGAGTTCACGACGCAAAAGAAAGGGCGTACTGTTGACAGCGGATCCGGAACGTACCGCGCCGCACGATTTCCTCGCGTCCTGGTCTGCGGAAATGAGACTTAAAAGGGGATCGAGGGGCACAAAGGCTTATCGGCTCACCGTGAAAGCGACATGCTCCAAAAGTCGCTCAATCTTTGCTCCGCTAATGCGTCATTTCCGTGCACGTTGTCTCCCAAAGCGCCATTTTCGAGCAAGCGCCCCGCGTTCCCGCCATGCAGATAGGCTATACGTGTCCGTTCGTCGTACACGACCTGATGTGCGTAGCGTGCAGGTGGCGCACTGTCGGCCCGCGACGGCGGTAGTAGTGTGCGCGTCCAGTTCGCCGGCCGCGAAGAGTAGCGAAATACCCAGTGCTCTCCGTCGAGCCGCGGTAAAGGGGTCGTTCTGGTGCGCTTCAGGCCACAGAACCTGTGATATGCCGTGATCCCCGAGAGCAACAAAAAAGAACACACGGGGGTATTTACACGTAAATCTCCTTCAATGTGGGATCGATCACCGCGCGCTGAGCGAACATCTTCTCTGGGCCACCAGTTGTGGAGAAGTTCGAAAAAAGTTCGGTGGCCGTGTTCGTGTCGAGGTCGTATTTCTGCACGTCGGAAAGGTAGTGCTCGCCGTCTTCCATGCCACCGAATATATACAGGGCGTTCTCGTTCGGTTCAAATATCATGGAATGACCTATGTGCGGGAACTCAACCTGGTTCAAGCTCATTCAAGCCCGGTGCACGTACCAAACCTACGAGTGAGCGGGTGGGAATTGGGCGAAGGGCTCTTGTATCTGGCCATGCCTCATCTTCAAATGCTCTGGGAGAGAAATGGGTGATAATGGCTTACGGTAATTGAGACCACTCTCTCTTTGCAACGTCATAGATATAAAGCCCCGAGAACTTGGTCGCCTCACCGGGTGACCAGTCGTTGACGCGCCCTCCACAGATGTAAAGACGCCCTCTAGTTGAGTCCACGACCATCTGATGATCAATTATCCATGGAGGACCACCTGAAGCCTGTAGATATGGTTCAGAGGAGCACACAAGCAATTCTGGAAAGCCCCGCTACCTCTGTATCAGCAGAAAGCAGTTCCCACGTCCCTGCGTCGTCGCCGCGCGTGTGATACGCGTAAAAGTCAGCGCGTTCTGCAGGCGCGCGTGGCTCGGCAGCTGCCGGGCCCAGCGTACGCATAGCCTCGTTTTCTCTCAGTTCGTCATCGCTGACGCCGAGACTTCCCAGCATGTATATACACCCTGTCTTGGCGTCGAACGCCATCTTATGGCAGGAGCGTCGGCCGGGCCAGACGGCACCCTCGTCCTGCGGCACGACGTGCCACTGGCCGTCCGCGATCACGTACACCCAAAAGTCGTCGAGGCTACGTTCACCGTCCCACCCACCATAGAGGTATATCCGACCCGCGTCCTCGTCGATGCACATCGCGTGCCCCCCGCGCTGGCGGGGCGTGTCGCCGTCCGCGCTCGGGCCGCAGAGACGCGTCCACGTCGCGTGGGCGGGTGCCTCGTGCGCGAACGCGTCGAATAGACCTGCGTCGGCGGTGAGCTGCAGCACGCGTTCGGCTTCGGCCCAGTCGCCATCGGACACGATGCTGTCGTAGAGTCGCGTGACGAGTGGGTGCTCGAGCTGGACGCCCGCGCTCGCGGTGAGGGCCTTAAAGGGCACCATAAGACGGCGTGAACGAAGGTGCTTTAAGATATGGCGGAGGGCCGTCGCTTCCATGTACTACGATGTGCGTTACGGGTAAAAGGTCACTAGGAAGGTAGCGATGGTCGGGCATACCTCCTCGTGCCGCTGTTGGGCCTCCTTCACGTGGCTCTCTTCATCGAAACCAGCAATGGAGACAAACCAGACGGATATGTGGAAGCTATGGCTATATGCGCTTTGAAAATCCCAATCTGTCTATTTTTCTGTGACGGAAGGAAATGTCGATATGACGCACGATATGGGGACTATTTTTAAGTATCGACTCGGAAAGGGTACTCCTGCACGATTGACGTGTCGCAGGGTGAAGGTCTCTGGCACGCTGTCGTCCTTCAGAGTGGCAGAGAGGACCTCGGCCATGCGGTCCTTGGTCAGGCCAACGCAAATCTTGAACTCCTTCATATTGCATGGATGCTCTGAACACCTGTCGAGGTCAGGTATGGGCAGAGGGCATCTTGGGATAAAGACCGACGTTTGTAGTGCTGCAGGAAGGACAAGATGGCGCGATTGGCGGGGATCGCTTAAAGTCGGAACTGAATACCCACCTTCCCGAAAGTGATGCTATCTGGGTAGGTTTGAGCAGCTGTTCCGCGCCGAGTGAATCGCGAGACTCACCGATAACGCTGAGAGTGTCGAGTCGCAGGAGTATCCACTGCTTGATGCTCGGGTTCTCATGCAGCCCGCTCCACCTGCTATTCGGGTCTGTAGGTAGGTCGACCATGATGTTCTCAGCGACAAAGCGGTTGCTATGTTCTGAACAACCAGCTATGGTGTACGACAGTTGTGTCGGGGATGTACTATTACCCACATCGTAGTCGTGAACAACGGGGTCATCAGTGGAAAAGGCCATATTGAATCTGATGTAACGTTACATATGCGACTTTGAGCCCATGTGCCGGTGTGTATGCGTGCGAGGCGGGCGCTTGAACGGATCGGATAGCCGAGCCGAGAATGGTCGTGGCGTATTTCACGCAAGACAAAGCCAAACATGTGATGATTTCAACAAGATATTGCTTCAAACGGAAGGCCGTACACGCTACAGGGTCTGACAGGAGGACAGTCGACACACAAAAAACAAAAAATAATAAAGGAAAAAAGAACAAGCAGTGATAGAGCTGGATGTATAGCACAGAGTTACGCGCTGGCGTGAGATAGAGAAAGGGGTAATTATGTACGAGGAGCGGGGATATTGAGAAATCAAAGGAGAGGCAGTAAGTGCTGACGAAGATCATGCGTGGGAGGGATTCGGGAATACAGGCGGTGGTCGTGCTTGTGCGTCGCGAGGTGGTTTGACGCGGAACTCGCCAAAGATCGGGATATGACTACAAAACGGTTGTCAGCTAGTTCGGTAACGAAACAAAAAAAAAAAAATTACTCGGAGGGGTTGTGTGCGTCTGGGAATCCAACCACCTTCTCCAAGTATCGGCGATCCACCTCGCTGAGCACGGCGTTAACAGAGATTGTTGACGTCGAGTACCAGATATAATCAATCGCGCCATGGAAGCCCGGAGTGTAATTGGTAAGCGGAAGCTCGCCAATGCCCGCATATGTGCTCTTCAACCCCAGTCGGTGCCGTAAGCCCTCGCCCGTGTATCTACCGTATGAGTGTGCCAAAAAGTCCGGGTGGTCCCCTGCGAGTACGCCGTTCGCGAGAAAGTCGTATACCCCACTACCCGGAACAGAGTTGTAGTCCCCACTAATAATGATGGGGATCTTCGTTCCGTCCGAGTACATCGGTGGTGGTTTCGCCGTCGATGGTGTGTCGGACGGCGGACGTGGCGGGTACTTCGCAAAGTTATTCGCGACTTTCTCCACTTCATCGACAAGTAGCGCAACCTGTACCAACTTGACGTCACTGTACTTTGGGTCCCAACAGATGTGCGCATTCGCAATGACATGCCGCGTGCCCGTCTCGATACTTTCGAAGAGGCAGATGACAGCGATGTCGCTCCGAATCAGTACCCGATTGAACATGTCGTCCGTTTTCTTGAAATCGGGCCGCTGCATGGCCACTGCACTGAATTCGAGGGGATGTTGTTCCACTAGCTGGTATCTGTGATATTGGTCATGAGGACGACGCGAGGGCGCTGAATGTGGCATACGCACCTGGACTTCTTGAAGAAAACTGCGCACCCATCCACCAGCCTGCGATCCGCCTCGTTCATCGTCTTGTAGCGTGACTTGGGATAGTACACGCCCTCGTAGCCTGCATTTCCAAGCTTGGGGACGAAGTATTCTTCATACTGCGCTGTTTGGACCTCCTGCAGACACAAGAAGTCTGCTTGATGCTTGAGGATCTCGGCCATGATGAGATCACGACGGTAACTCCATTCAAGCGCCCACGAGGGGGTGTACCCGTACAGCCTCTCGGTTGCGTACATCTCGCACAGGATGTTGTAACACAGGACACTGAATACTTCAACATTCGGATCTTCAAGTAGCGTTTCACGTTCTCCCGGTGCCAAGAGGTCACGTAGAGAGCGAGGTGGTGGCGGCGCGGGTATCGGGCACGAGTCGCGCAAGAAAGAGATGAGGGCAGGAGTGCCTTCCTTCTGCACAATCGCCTTGAGGGAAGGCTCAAGCGGGTTTCCCTCAATACCTAGCGTTTGTAATTGGTGCAGGGTACCGAGTTCTGGTGGAATAGTGGCGATGTGGTTATCAAAGAGATAGAGCTCCTTAAGCTTGGTGAGCATGCCCATCTCCGGCGGGAGCGTTTGGAGGTTGTTCCCAGAGAGGTCGAGAAGCTCAAGATGTCGTAACCTGGCAATCTCCGGGGGAATCGTCGTGAGAGTATTATGGTTAAGGTAAAGGTTGATGAGGAAAGTGAAGGAGAAGAGGCCAGACGTAGGCGGTAGGTGCTTGATTTGGACGCCACCCATGTCGAGCGAGCTCCAGCTGTTCTCCGGAGGTTTGGCGGCGGTTGGACGGGGAGCCTCTGCGACGGGTGCGACGGTTGATGATGGGTGGTTGACATTCGAGTTAGCACCATTTGTGGTAGTCTCTCCACTTGGGCTTGGACTAATGGCACCCTCGAGGCCGTCTGAGTCCTTGGTTACCACGGTTTCGGGAGGGGGCTTGTTGGGATTGGTAATGGGAATTGCGGACTTTGTCACTGTGCGAGAAGCCATGGCACTGGCGCGAGCACGATGATGAGGTGACCGAGAGGCACGGATCATCTAGTGGAAATTAGACGGACTTGTAAGGAGAATGAAACATCACAACGCACCTCGCACTTGAGTAGCTGCTGCTGCCAATGAGGGGTGATGATCTGGCTTGAGGCACTTCCCGGTGAGCCCTGTCCGACACCAATGGGTTGACCAAGAACGTTGACGGCGACGCCATTGTTTGAGGGTGGGGATGGATAGTGTGAGATGGAGTTTTGGTGGTGGTGAAGCGACTGCATGTGGTGAGGTATATTCCCGTTCGTATAGAGGGGATAACCGGGAGAAGGGGGAGGTGGACCAAAGGGATGTGCGGGACGAGCCCATGGTGAGGGATCGGGATGTGTTGAAGAAAGCTTGTGGGCGATGCCCGGGGATTGCTGAGGATAGTACATCGCATTGGCGGGGTGAACTGAGGTGTTGAAAGGTAATTTGTAACAGAAAAGGGTTATCAAATATAAATAATGGACATAAGCGAACGTACCAAGCAGACAAGCACTTTGTTCACCAGTCTGAGGTGACAATTGGAACTGAGTGAGACACTCGCACCGGAACTCACACAACACGTATACACACTTGCTAAGAGGTGACGCCGGTCACACGACTCAATTTCTGTCACTTAACGTGACATCTCCATCAGGGCGTTGGTCATCATTCGGTACAGATTACTTGACCAGCGTTCTCTTCGCGTCTCCGGGTTATAAGTACCCTCGCTCTCCCATCCGAACACCATCAACGACTCTCTTCCCGACTTTAGAAATGTCTCTTTACCAAGCTACCGTATCCGCGCCTGTTAACATCGCCTGCATAAAGTGCGATACCTCCTTGTTGTCTCTCATCTTATTCTTACGTCCCTCCCTACTAGGTATTGGGGAAAGCGCGACACAAAGCTCATTCTCCCCACAAATTCTTCTCTATCTGTTACCCTCGATCAAGACCACCTTCGATCCACGACTACTTCGCGTGCTGATCCTTCGTTCGACAAGGACAGGCTATGGCTTAACGGCAAAGAAGAGCCTATCGAGCCCGTTGGACGCCTTTCGACCTGCATTTCAGAAATGAAGCGCCTACGCGCAGCTGTTGAAGCACAGAACCCTAGCGCGCCAAAGGTATGCACACAATTCCATCTTCGCTTCTGTCCCGTCCCGTCTCACCCGACTTCGCTTCCGCCGCTTAGCTGTCTACCTTCCCGGTACATATCGCTTCCCGTAACAATTTCCCCACTGCAGCCGGCCTTGCATCGTCCGCCTCAGGTTTTGCCGCCCTTGTTGCTTCACTCGCTTCACTCTACGACCTTCCAGCGACACCGTCCCAACTTTCTCTCATAGCTCGTCAAGGCTCTGGCTCCGCATGCCGTTCCCTTTTCGGTGGTTATGTTGCATGGGAGATGGGTACCTTACCTGATGGCTCTGACTCGCTGGCCGTTGAGATCGCTCCCCGTGAGCACTGGCCGGACATCCACGCGCTCATCTGCGTCGTCTCGGACGATAAGAAGGGCACATCCTCTACATCGGGCATGCAGCGCACCGTCGAAACATCTGCCCTGCTCCAACACCGCATCGCCCAGATTGTCCCAGCGCGTATGGATGCGATCAAGGACGCCATCTTACGGCGTGATTTCCCCGCGTTTGCGCGTATAACGATGCAGGATTCGAATCAATTCCACGCCGTAGCTCTTGACACCGACCCGCCGATCTTTTACCTCAATGATGTCTCGCGCGCCATCATCGCGCTCATCACCGAGTACAACCGCGCCGCTGGTGCTATCAAAGCCGCGTACACTTATGACGCCGGCCCGAATGCGGTCATCTACGCCCCGAAGGAGAACATCAAGGAGATCGCCGAGCTCTTGCTGCGATACTTCCCCCAGGCCGAGCCGTTCGCGGATCCTTTCTCGCTTGGCGTGGACAACCACGGCAGGTTACCCGATGGATTCAACGAAAAGGTGGCAAAAACATTCCCCGTGGCGAGTGTTAAGGGATTCATACACACCCGTGTGGGCGATGGCCCGCGCAAGCTGAGCGCTGCGGAGAGTTTGCTCGGGTCAAACGGTCTGCCAACATTCTTGGCGTAATTTTTGATGTCATCGATATAGACCTACTGGGGTGTATTGCATAGAGCTTGTATACTGGCATACTCACGTACTTTTACAAGTGGCACATTAACGATGTAGAGGTTGTCATGTGATTGAACTTCAAAATTGGGAATTGACCCTTACCGTAACCTGTCGAGATGCAACACGCGTTTAGGATTGCCCTCAAGGGCACTCCCCTCCTGCCGACCACCGCCATCTTCCGCCAACACCTTCTGGCCTCTACTCGTCGGGGAAGATATATTTCCACTCGCCAAACACCTGCGAACCCTACATCCGTGGTCAAAAAAGCCGCTAAAGACAAGCAGAAACCACCACAGAGCACGTCATCATCTCTTGACCCTCTTCCCGCGCTTCCCCTGCCACTCAAAGGCACGCCGCCAATTATCAACACACGCGATATCGAAGAGTACATACAGCCTCTGTATTTGCGAGGATGGGGGCTGGGTCCAATTCTCCCCAATGGTAATGGCATCCCGGTGCTGCGCAAGCGGTTTGAGTTTGCGAACGCGCGCGCACTGCAAGAGTTCTTGGCGGATCTCAGAGAGTATGAAGAGGAGAAACAAGTTCGTTCACCCTTCATGGAACAACCTCTCTTCGTGCTGCTTAATTGCATTTTTAGCACCACGCGAAGAGGAACGTAGTTGAAGACCAGCACTCCGTACTTGTCAGTACATGGACGCACGTAGCGAGAAAGCAGGACTCAGATGCAGGTGATAAAGACACAAAGACGCAGGGCGTGACCGTACGCGATATTCGCCTCGCGTATGCCCTCGAGGAACTGTTTGAGAGTGCGCTGGCTGCGAGCGGAGAAAATTACGTCCCCCGACTGCGCCCAGAGGCAGATCGGCCCAAGACGTTGGAGGAGTATAGTTGACCATCCACGTTTATTCTCCGTCTGCAGTTCCTACCTTTCGTCCTTCAGAATTCGGACATAACTACACCCGAACTGTGTGACCGCCGGCAATGGCAGGAGATGTAGTTGTCTCGGTTCCGTAGTTTTTCGATAGCCGTGTTTCAAGAGCGCACGCACCTCAATGGGTACCATAATTAACACTGAATTGCTGTGTAGGTAGGATTTGGTTTGGCATGGCAATATATTCGGGATAGTAGTACTCTAGCTGCTCGAGATCGCATCTCGTGACTTGCGAGCGCAGGCGCAGGGTCGCCCGGGATGAGCCGGTTCGCTGCGATCACCCATGACGCGGTACACGAACGCTGGTCGAAAAAGAACGTATTTACAGGCCAGTTTTGACCCCAACGACCACGAAACTCTCACGACGGCCGCTTCTGCATCTGGGCTAGACTCTTCTGATCCATTACAAGTTCAGCAAGAAGCCAGGGTGGGCACATCGCCCGAGCCCAGTCGTAAACGCCGCCGAAGGAGCAAAGTGGGGTCAGAAGAAAAGATAGTGGCAGACGATGGGAACGATAAGCCGGTCGTTAAGAGTGAAAAGACGAAAAAGGCGTTAGCAAAGCTGAAAGCCAAGGAAAGAGCGAAACGGGCCAAAAAAAGTACGTTATCGTATTCGTGAAGAAAGAAAGTGACCCTTGAGAGCCTATGCTCGCTGCAGCCGCTGCGGACAGAGCAGCCGCATCCGAGACGCGGCGCCTTAAACGCAAGGTGGAACGGTGTGCGAATACGACGTGCTTTGCCTGCCGCGAAGTCGGGCACTCTGCCAAGGACTGCCCATCAATACCGCCTGGGACTGGAGATGGCGCCACAAAAACAACAACTAAGAATCTCATTGGTATCTGCTATCGGTGCGCCATCGACCGCCTGCCGCCACTCTTTATATATCTAAAACGCTTTTGCACCAGGTGCGGTTCTCGAAAGCACAATCTTGCGCGGTGTCGCAAGCCGCCGGAGCCAGGTGGCTCTTTGCCCTTCGCGTCGTGTTTCGTGTGCTCCGGACGAGGCCATCTCGCGAGCTCGTGTCCCGACAATAACGGCAAAGGGGTATACCCGAACGGAGGCTCGTGTAAACTCTGTGGAGAAACGACGCACCTCGCAAAGGACTGCACCCTGCGCACAAAAACTGGTCAGTCATCAGCGATCCCTACTACCTTTTTGACCAAACGTTTGCAATTGGACAGATGGGGGCGCCGCGGCCACTTTGCTGGGTACGGGTCGCGAGGCTGGTGCTGACGAGGACGACTTTCACATGATTCGAAGAAGAAATTTCGAAATCGACGGGGATGAGCGGAAAGAGGCGAAGGCACTACGGGCGGGTGCAGTTGCGGATGTCGTCAAGGCATCTGGTAGGGGGACTTCTGTCAAGCCGAATAAAGTGGTGCACTTCTAGACCCCAGGACAATGTCTATGCAAATTTTTCGGGATCTAGCGCCAAGATCATCTGGGCGACACCAGCAGACAGACCTTCTCGATTGCTATCACTAGAGAACTTCCAATTTACTCATCGCCACATAGTTTAGGTGTTTACAATTGAGGGGTACGCAGAAGGACTCGGAACTGAATGTGTCATAGTTTCGAACGAAGTAGATGCTAGTAGCCATGGACATGCGATGACGTCAGTGATGCCCCACTAAACCAAACCACCATGAATGCAAGGATTATATACGGTACTGCATGGTACGTGCTGGATCAGGTTCTTGTGGTGTTATTCAATGAGTCACAGGAAGAAAGAACGGACGACAGCTCTGGTTGTGAGTGCCGTGTTGGCTGGTTTCAGAGCTACCGACACTGGTCAGTCATCCGAATATTATTTGTAACCACCGAACCTGAGGGGTACCATGATCACTAGCGTGTCAACCCAAGCACTACCGGTGAGTTATTATAATGCGCCACAGTATCCTTGGGGGTCTGATCTATAATGTGGGGCCGTTCAAGGGAGGATCTCGTCGGGGAGGCCCTGGAGATCTTGTACCGAAAACATGGATATAAACGGGAGGATCTGTTCCTTCAGACGAAGTGAGCTATGACCTGTTCATGGAATCGGTGACGGATTATCACACTGGTTGATGCAACAGATTTACA
>JAKEYF010000351.1:0-58219 GCA_021527775.1 Lactarius sanguifluus | reverse complement strand
ACCGCCGATGATGGATGAGCCAGTGACGAAGATCCCCCTGCAGCCAATGAGCACAAAAACAAACAAAATGCGCACGCATGGCGGGGACAATTCAAGACAAAGTGCCCGCACCATCCTGCTCCAAGGACGCTGAACCCTATGCAGAGACCGATGCCCGTCGACGCCCACATGTACGGACTTGACTCTTCCAAGAACCGGCCGACATTGAACGCCTCCCCTGAGCCTGTGCGACAGTAAAGTTTTCAAAAAGAGAGAAGTAGAGAGAACAAGGTCCGTACCGGTGAAGAGAAGATAAAGTGCGATGACTATGGTCAGAAAAGTTGGGAGGCCCAAAGCATAGTAGAGGTAGAAGTAACCCATGTTGGTATGGTACTGTGACCCGCAGTCGCCTACAACCGACAGTGCCCAACAGTTACGCGCGCACCCGTGACTATATGTTATGTACCATCTCCTCAAGGCCTCCACGAATACCTCACCAGGTTCGCGGGGTTCGTCCTTGCTTTTGAAATTCTAATAAGATATAGGAAGGATGAGTTTTCCGTCATCATCATCGGCCTCGATGGCGCGGGCAAGACGGTATGTAGGCCGGCTACCTCGACTACTACAGGCTACGTCGTGTTCAGTCCTCGTCGTTGGCTTCCTAGACACTCCTAGAGAAGATCAAGACCATGTATAATGATACGCCTGGACTACCGGCGGATAAAATTGCCCCGACAGTGGGCCAGAACAGTACGCATGTGGTCCTACCAAGTCCCCCCACGTAAATAACTGAATACTGAATGTCACAGTTGGGAAGATCACGCTGCCCTCGGCAGTGCTCCAATTTTGGGATCTCGGTGGCCAGCGCGGCATCCGCACCATATGGCCAAAGTACTACGGCGACTGCCACGCCGTCGTCTACGTCGTCGATGCGGTCGACCACGAGCGCCTCAGCGAGGGTTGGGAAGTCTTCGGTAACGTATCCCCCCTTCTGTTCTCTTACACTCGGGAGCTAAAAAGATGCGGATGCGGAACAATCAGACGCGGTCCTGTCGGCGCCGCAAATCCTCGGCGTCCCTTTGCTCCTGCTCGCCAACAAGCAGGATCGCCCCGACTCGCTCTCCGTCGCGGAGATCCGAAACAACTACGAGGTGTGGTACCAGCATAAGATGAGAGCGCACGGCGTCGGCAGGGCAGCGAGCTGGACAACGAGCAGCGAAGGGAACGCATTGCCAGTCTGGACGTCATGGGCCTGTCCGCGTTGGAAGGGATAGATAATGCACTTTCGTGCGGCAGAGGCAGACGACTGACAGTTTAATTTCGTTGCGCAGCACGGGTGTCCGCGCCATCGTTGACTGGGTCTTCATTCGGGTACAAAACAGCAAACGAAGGTACGTTCTAACGGTCCGTCTTCAGCCCCGCTAACGGCCTGGTGTGCAGGGACGAATCCTCTTAAAAGTATCATCATTTATTTGGGCGAGTGCGACCTCCTCCTATGAGGATGCTTTTATGCGTTCAAGACAACGCAATGCGGGAATGTAAAGGCCCATATTACGGCCACTACTTTTAATCAACCGGCTTGCGCCTTTGGTACCTGCGATCCTTTCCATCCTAAACCAGTCATATCGTGAATACAGCACCCGACATGTCACGTCTGATGGCTCGACACTATCGTCCAAAAAGGGTAGGCAGACAGAAACTCCGTGTAGAAGGCGGCGTGGTCCGGAGGGCCATAAAAGACGAGGTTCCGAATACCTCTAATTTTGTATCTGCGCGCAGCGGGTTATGTTCAAAAAATTGTGCGAAAAAAAGTGGGAAAGACGGACCTCCGGTAAAGTGGAACCGTTCGCTAACAATTAAGAAAGATTTTTTTCCGGAAAAAAAGGCTTGTCTGGCGCGCGAGATATCTTGATTTGTAGAGTACCTGGGGAGGTATGAGGCCCCTCTATTCCAACCCTGAAGAACCGCTTACTCAGATAGCACGGCGAACGACAATTGCTGCTTTTGGAAGTGATTCTGGATCCGGGTGAAATCCAGAGACGATGGCACAAAAATGACGGTATTAGCGCTCTGGACGGCCGACTTCAAGACGGTCGGAAGCGTAAGCAGTGGTTGGAAAAGTGCGAGAATCGCTTGTCCAATTCGTCCTTGGCGCTCAGGCAATCAAATTGAATAAAGTTCTGCGTGTCATCGAGTTAGTTCGCAAAACCAAAAGGGGAGCGAAACAAGCGGTGCACTGCCTGATCAAGGCCATCTGGTACTTGCACTGGACGCCCACCGCCGGAACGCACGCACTTTTCCTGCTAGATTTTTTAATGACTGGTTAAAAAGGCTACGAATTTCAGGTGTCTCATATGCGGACAGCATGACCGTCTGCCGAATGTAGACGGCACTGCCAAGCGATGAGCCCTCATGTCGTCATAGCCGTCACGATCACCTACCGCCCGTCCAAGTACCAAGGTTTGATGCGAGAAATGTCCGCGTCGTGCGATTCTTTCGGGAGTTGGTTAAGGTGTGTAAAGACAAACTAATAACATAATTAATTATGACGAGAATACGGCCCCACGAGACACCTGAGACGTACCTGAGTATGCTCCCAGTTCTGCATCGTCAGAGCATCGATTTGATCGGCCACGACGATTTCTATAGAGGATAAAAAGTCGGAGTTCCTTGAAGCACCGGAGGTGACTATGTTCAAATGAGGATCGACAACGTACTTCTCTTTCTCGATAGACATCCGCAAGCCCAGTGGACTTGCTATGATAATGTCGGATCCATAAATTCAGTGAACAGACGAACACTCTTTCTCATCAGTTTCAGGCCCACTCGGAAGTTGTCGTCTGGATTTCCCCCAAAGGTCTCGACGTGGTCAGGGGGATTACGCATCAGGTTCTGCAGAGGCAAATTTGTCCACGACTCCCTCTGGGAGTCCAAATTCCTTTCGAAAGCGGGTTATATTCTCTATTTGGAATGCCGACGGCGGGTGTATGAGCAATCAAGGGATTCTAACCACCTTAGGCCAGAGGAGCGGAATGGAAGCAAGATGAGAACGGATGGTCTTGTGAACCCTTGGTCCTGCACGTCCTCTGGTGCTGGCGTACCGGCTTTGGCAGCGTGTGCAAGGCGTTCGTTATTCTTCAGAACACGTCGCCGTTTTCTGACAATTTGTATTAATATACGACTCCTGATGGTTAGCACGATGCATACTTGGTGATGTGATCCAATAAATGTAGAGAGATGGACTCTCGGATGACTGGAGTTGCGTCTCGTGGCGTACATGTGTGGTAAAGATCACGATGGCTAGTCAGTATGGACAAAATCTCATCTTGAAGTAGTCGCAAGTCTATCTCGGGAAACTTAGACAATGTGCGATCGTCTTATGAATGAAAATATCAAACCTGCTGGCAACCTGGCTTGTCGCTTCTCAAAAGGGACTCGCAGTCGTTCGAGAACCTATAAGACGGGGCATATATATTACGAGGATACCATCTGTATATCCCACGTACATGTGATGAGCCTGCTTTTATTTTTCAGGGCCAGGCAACCCAGTCACCTTTGATACGACCACGGGGCCAATCTTGGGAAAGGCCGAGGCCGACGTCGACCAAAGACACTTGTTCACAGATTCGATCGCAGATTGGTTCAGAAATGATGGCGCTGGTCCAAAGTGCTGTTCGTACGTAGACTCTTTCTCATTTTCCAGTCAGCCGAATTTCTATTTGACCAGGGGGTGCTGACACTCACCTTCAGTGTCCGGCGGTTCAGTGGCCTCATTCACCTCCGCATCGACATCGTCTTTCTGTTCCCCTATGCTATCGACAGCCTGGACAGTCCCGTCTGCATTCGCTTCGCCAAGAGCAGAATTTGGGGAAATGTGATCCAGGACGCGGCGCTTGTCGGGCTTGTGAAGGTGCTGATCGGCGCATTTACGCTTCAATGATTTTGCTGCGGAAACATTGAGAAGGGTAAGAAGCTTAGTTGTGGGCGAGTTCCAGTCATCTGAATCCATTTCTTGAGTAGAGTAGACAGCCCAGAGCTTGGCCCAGAGCCGTGCACTTGATCACCGGTCCGGTCGCTGCGTGGAAGGGACACGTGACCTTCGCGACTGGCCAAATCCACTCAACGCGTCTCACGACCCACCTCTACCTTTCTACGCGTCCAATTTCGCTATTTGCTTTTTGCACCACGCAGGTCGCAGAAGTGGCGTACCGAGTCACGACACTGGGAACTTAGGTCCGTCTGATCTTCCTTCGCGGTGCAAGGAGGCGCTAACTTGAAGAGAAGTCATATACCCCAGCCTCGCGTGGAGGCGTGAGCCAGAATTTCTCGATGATTATCCTCTGTGTCGCAGAGAAACCGTCTATTTCCAAGTCAATCACCAACATCCTTTCTGGTGGTCGATTTCAAACGGTGAGTAGCATATAGTGTTCCCTTCGGTACCCACCTTATGACATTAGAGAAGTACGCGGAGCAACTTCATCAAGAATTACGACTTTGAATACCCCCAGTGCAGAGCGAATTTTACTTTCACATGCGTTGCCGGCCACGTATTGGGGCACGACTTCGCTCTGAGCCACCGCAAATGGAATTCCTGCGACCCTTTTGATCTTTTTGATGCACCGATAGTGACCGAAGTATCACCTGATAAGCAGGCTATTGTAGACAACTTGACAGCAGAAGCGAGGAGGGCTCAACAACTCGTGATCTGGACAGACTGCGACAGAGAAGGAGAGAATATTGGAGCAGAAATTGCGAAGATATGTCGCAAGTCAAGACCAAACATCGTTGTGAAGCGTGCACGCTTTAGTGCTATTATCGCTCAGTGCGCTGACCCACATCCCTCATGAAACTGCAACACGCCTGACCGTACAGATAGGCAAATCCACAATGCTGCCCAGCATCCGGTGGAATTGGACTATTCCCAAGTGTCTGCGGTCGAAGCCCGAATCGTTTTGGACCTTCGCATTGGCGCCGCATTCACCCGATTACAGACACATACACTGCAAAATAGGATTCAGCAGATTAACAGCGTAGTTTCCTATGGTCGGCGTCATCTAACGCTTCCATCCGTTCATGCTGACGTTTGCGCAAGGCCCATGCCAATTTCCCACGCTTGGTTTTGTTGTGTCGCGCTTCGACCAAGTTCAGGCCTTCAAACCTGAGAAATTTTGGTATATTTACTTGGCTTTGACCCACAATGCCTCTGGAAATCAAGATGAAACACCGTTCACATGGAGAAGGGGTCATCTCTTCAATTTTACCGTCGCCTATGCAATATATGAAGGCGTGTTGGAAGACAACTTGGCACGCGTAACGAAAGTTACGAAGAAAAATACAAAGAAATGGTACGAGCGCCCGCGTGTTTGAGCTGTCCTAGCCGACGTAGTCTGTTAGGAAGCCGCTCCCTCTCACCACGGTAGAGCTACAGAAGAGTGGCTCCCGTCTGCTCAGGCTCTCTCCAAAAAAGGTCCTAGATGTACGCAGTCTTCTCGCTCTTCGACTAAGCTCGATTTGATAAGAGTGATCAAAGATCGCCGAGCATCTGTACCAACAGGGTTTTCTTTCTTATCCAAGGACAGAGACGGACCAGTACGACCCACAATTCGACTTCATGTCATTGATTGCCAAACAAGTCGTTGACCCAGGCTGGGGTGGCTTTGCTTCAAAGTGAGTTCTCCTTTCGGCTTTCAATTGCTCTGCTGAACTATTTAGTCTTCAAGACCGAGGTGGCTTTACTCAACCTCGTAGAGGCAAGAACAATGACCAAGCACATCCTCCTATCCATCCGACGGCGCACGCCGGCAACCTGGCCGGGGACGAAAAGCGTGTTTATGAGTTCATCACCAGAAGGTTTCTTGCCTGTTGCTCGAAAGATGCACTAGGATTCGAGACCGTTGTTGACGTTGTATATGGCGGTGAAGAATTCTTTGCAAAAGGTGCGTCGTGTCAAAGGGTTTGTCCCGTACTCCAAAGTCCAATCACATTATAGGTCTCATTATATTGGAACGAAACTACTTGGACGTATACCCGTACGACAAGTGGCAGGGTAAAGAGATACCAGATTTTGAAGAAGGGGCGACTTTCGTGCCGTCAGTCTGCGAGCTTCGGGATGGTACCACGACCAAGCCAACACTTCTCACGGAAGCGGATCTTGTTGGTATCATGGACAAAAATGGTATTGGAACCGATGCCACCATCGCTCAGCACATCGATACGATCATTAACCGCGAATATGTTATTCCGCGCATGGAAGGCGCGGTAAAGTATTTGGTTCCATCGACCTTGGGGATAGGTCTTGTGAATGGCTACAACGACATTGGCTTCGATCGGAGCTTGAGCAAGCCGCAGCTCAGGCGTGAGGTACGTAGGGTTGCATGATGGAATGTGCACACGCTAAGCCTGTTCGTCAGACGGAACGCAACATGATCGCGGTTTGTCAGGGTACGAAGTCGAAGAACGATATGATCGTTGAAGCTGTCGAACAATATAAGGACATGTTTGTCAGGGCGAGGGCAAATTTTGCCAAAGTCACTTCGGTAACGATGAATATTAATTTCATAAATCATCAACACCAATTTGGCTAACTCGCACCAGAGCGTTCGCAGACATATCGAAGGAGATGGGAGACCGGGCGGAGGTGGAAACAATGGGAATGGCGGACCTCCACCCGGCGGAAATAACGGGAATGGTGGTCCTCCTCAAGGCAGAAATAATGGGAATGGCGGTCCTCATGGCAGAAACAATGGGAATGGTGGCCCGCCTCATGGGGGAAATGATGGGAATAGTGGTCCTCCCCCTGGTCGAAATGACGGAGTTGGCAAAAGAGGCCGTGACTCGACACGAAACACGCGGAACGCTGGTGCTCCCAAACGGAGCAGCACCTCGACCAGGTCACGTCGGACTGCCCCCACCCCGGTAGCAGGACCGGATCCGGATAGCGATGACGGTGCGTGTACTGCGCGCTGACCTTCTCTACCCTTCATTCGTCTCACTTTTACCCAGAAGCACTCTGGGGTGCCGTTCCTCCGCTACCCGTGGACTTGGCGCCAGCGCCTGGCCCAAACCCCTCTCGTCCTCCCTCTCGACCGTCGTCCTCGTCTCGTGCGGCGCCCCAGACGGCGCCGCGATCAGCGCCGGACACTGGACCAAGCACCTCGGCGCCGCAAATTAATTGCTTCTGTGGCAAGCCCTCCGTGGAGTTCACCGTCAGGAAAGAGTCTGCAAACAAAGGGCGTCAGTTCCGACGATGCGGACAACCCGAAAATTGCGACTTCTTCGAATGGACTGATGAAGCTCCCCGAGATGCTGGCATGAAGCCCGGCGGCAGACCTCCAAACCCGCCTTCCATTCCTGCGAAGAGGTCTCGCACCGACGATGCTGTACGTGTCTTCGCCTCCATATACGAGCAATTTATGTATTTATTTATTCCCCTTCTCCGTCAGGCTCCAAGGAGGTATTGTCAGTGTGACCTAACGGCGGTGCTCAAAATTGTCAAGAAGGAGGGTCCGAACCAGGGAAGGCATTACTGGAGTTGTCCAAACTCTCAAGCTGCTTCCTGCAATTTCTTCGAGTGGGAAGACGACCCCGCCGCCGCCGTCACCGTCGCTCCTCTCAATGCAAGAACTATGAGTGCAGGTGCAGGGAGCCAGCAGACGACGGGAGAGTGTTACAACGTAAGCAAAAGGGAGCCATGTATCGTCCTGCCAATCACCGTCTCGCTGACAAAAACCATATACGGGGCTTTCCTATCATCACCAGTGTGGCCAACCTGGGCACTGGGCAAGCGGTATGAGCGGCCGTCATAATCTCGGCTCGACCTTTTGACTGACGCACTCACTCGCTTCGCGTGTCACACGCACGCGCACACAGCATGCCCTGCGGGAAACCAGCGAAATAACTTGAAACGCTCCAAGACGACGATCCCATCCAAGTCGAGAGGCACAGGCCCGGCCGGCCCAGGCGGCGGCGCGGAGTGCTTCAAATGTGGGAAGGACGGACACTACAGCAAGGGTAAGTGACGCCAGGTTGGCTCGTACATATGTTACTTTTCCCTTATTGCTGATCATGAATGGATGCTCATATTCATTGACAGACTGCCCAGACCCTGGGTTCCCCACCGGGGGAAGCCGTGGGTCAGGCCGCAAAGCATCCTCCTCGCGCGGGACGTCTAGAGGACGGGGCAGAGGTGGGAAGAAGGCTGTATCCAAACCCCGAAGCAAGACGGGGGCTTTCAAAGCGGCAGACGACGATTGGGACTGATGGCAGTTCAGATACCCTCTTACTTATAATATTCTCATGTCTAGGGTCCGTTTCAGGCTCTCGGCGCTCGGAACTATACGCCTAATCATATGTTATTTCGCTCAGTTGTAACACATAGCGTTCTGGCATCATATAGCAAACGTAGTAAAGTAGTAAATAGTGTAAATCAACATGTAATAAAACAGGTCCAGAAAGTCAACGATCCAATTTGAGATGAGAGAGATCAAAATATCGTAAGTTCTTACACGGATTTCACACCACCGCGAACGATAGTGACGCAAGCCATCACCGCGTCCCAAAGTTCTTTGGATGGCGCTTCCGGTTTCTCTGCGCCAGCCGTGGAGAGCGACGGCGACATGGATGGTGCTGGTGGTGGCTCTGTTGGCTGCGGCACGAACGTCGGCGAGCCCTGCTCAACGAGGCCCATCGGCGCGTACGCAGTAGAGAGGAAGAGTTTCAGGAACCCAGAATTATACGGTTCGCCGTCATTGAGCGTGAACGCGAGTGCCTCCGAGCCGATGTTGCCCGTGCCGATCGTCAGCTGCCCTCCCTTTTTCAAGGGCGGCGCCGCGGTGGGATCGGGCAAGAAGACGGGGCGGATGGCGTACCCGGTTGCGTCCATCCAGAAGAGGTAGGGCCACAGGTCGACGTCTGAAGCGTTCTCGAGCGAGACGGCGTAGAGCGTGCTGTCGTCGAGCGTCAGCATGGCCTTTCCGTCCTCGAGCAGGTTTTCCTCGACCGGCGACCACGACTCCCCGTCGAGCCGGTGGAGCCGCATCGCTACCCTCTTGCACAGTGGCGCCTTGGAGTTTTTCCGGTGAAGGTGCAGGTGAAAGTTCGCGGCAGCGTCGATGGCCTTCACGTCGTCCAGGGCGTGGCGTGTGTCAACTTGGACGATCTGTGGGCAGTTGTCGCTGATAAGTGAGTCGTGGCGCTGGATGGACAAACCGTCGGGATGGTTCTGTACTGAAATGTGCGCTTGCTTTGCCTTCGACACCCTCACCACGGAGCACCCTCCGGGAGTAGCCTCTCGCTGAGGCTCTTCGGGAAGCTTCCGGCGCAACTTCCACCATCGCTGGAGAGACAGACATGTCTTCTTGAGATGGACCTTGAAGGGAGTCCTATTATTCCAGCGCGTGACGCGGACCCATCCTTCCGTGATGGAAATCGGAGATTGAGACTTGATTTTCGCTAGGGACCACGTCGAGTGAACCGCGGAGACCTGGAGAGTAGCGAGGACGGGGTTTAGGGAGCCATGGACGTTATGCTTGTGCAAGCTGAACTCGGTGCTCTCCACCACCCCATGGATGGCGCCGGCGGCGATACGGACCTCTTTGTCGACAAAGAGGGCGGGGACGTAGCAGTTGTCGGGTTTAAATGGGGTTCCATGAAAGAGGATTCGGTCCTTGTTCTTGCCGACGCAGGAGGGGTGCTGCTCTCCGCCATGGATGGCAAGGTCGCCGAGGAGCTGGTCATATGATGTTTCATGAAACGACTTGGTATCCTTCGCCTTCAGAAATGCCATGGTAAAACGTCCACCCTCCTTGTCCTCGGCGGCACCCTCGCCCTGCTTGCATGCTAAGATGGTCACGTGAGAGCTAGCAGCTTCCTGGTAGAACCCGTGGCCAGAGAGAGAGACCTTGCGACCTGCGCCGCGCCATAGACCGGCGTACAGGTCATCTGATGTGAGTTTAGTTGCGGACGGAGCCCAACGGGTATTGATTCGAGTGCCGGTGCCAGAGCGACTGCGGACAGGGGAGAAAGAACAGTCTAACATGAGAGTGATATTGTCGCCCTTTGCCTCACTAAGTTCGTGGATCATCGCTTGCATGGACCAATCGGTGAGGCCTGGGACTCGATTCCCTCGTACACGTGTACCGTGATCATACGGACATAGTATGTCGACGTGCAAAGGGCGTCCGTTCTGCCATCCGTCGGGTGCGACGGCGCTACTGCCGTGGCCAGCAAAATAAATGATAATGGTGTCACCGGTTTGGATGGAAGGATTGTTGACCAGATGGGACATGAACGCATCCTCGATGGCACCTTTCGTAGCCTTGCTGTCAACAAGCGTGCATATATGGTCGCGCGGAACGTCGAGATCGTTCATGAGCCAGCGCTTCATTTTGAGAGCATCATCGACACAGGACGCTAAGTTCCAAATTTTGCTGGATTTGTACTGGTCGATTCCAATAATGAGGGCGAAAACAGACGACGACATCAATCTGAAAAATCCTGGTGAGCAGTATTTTGAGTTTCAGGACAAGCGACGTACACTGAGATTGGTAGTAAAAGGGTGTTGAGTGCCGGACGCAAGTTGGCTTGGCGGCTCTTTTGAGGCGATGAATTGTGATTCGATGGAACCCAGTCACCACCAGGAGCCTCACGCCGAGGAGCATTGAGTTGCAATGCTCGATGCGAGCGTCACCGGGTCTCGTGTTCTCAATGATTCTCGATGAGTGGGTTCGGCAATTGACGTACAAGAAGCAGCTTGGCGTCAATTCTCGAGAAATGGGAGCACTCCAGTTCACCCTACTCCACAAGCGGGAAATTACCCCCCAATGAAAGAATAGATACGATATATTCCGATGTCAGTCGAGCGCATGTTCACCAGGGAGGTTGCTGAGTATGGGTCCAGCGCGAATAACACGAGGCTAGACAACCCCGTAAAGTAAATTGGACGGATGACGATACGCCCAGATTACCTCTGCGAGATAGGGGCCGGTCTGGTTGAGAGCTTCAGATGAGACGACGCCACGATTTTCTAGCTGCAGGGCCAAATGCTCGACGTACAAACAGGATATTGTGGGTGATACTGGGAAGTAGCCCTGGGCCCATCGCAACGTTCAGAACCCATTGTTGTCGGCAACGAAATACTTGGGAAAAAAACGCAAGGGAAGGGGAAGCGCCATTAGTGTGTGACCCCGAGAGCTTGCCAGTGTGAGGCAAGCAACCAAAGACGAGCGGCAGAGTGAGTGATCGACACCAATGGATTTGAGCACGTGCGGCATCCGCGGCCCGGTAAAGCTCACCGTCACTCGCAGTTTGGTCCCTCGGGAATAAAGGATGGCCTTCATCTGTCAACAGTGCAAGCAGCCACTGCAGGTTCGTCGACACACCTTTCTCTTTCATTGGTCCTTCATATTGAAATTCGCGGACGTCATCTAGTTAGACGCTTCCCTTGTCGATCTTGCTCCTTCTGCGTACGATATGATAGTCGGTTCTCTACCACCGCAGCTCAACCTTCAACCTCCTCCTCCAGAAGAAGAGAAACTCGTGCAGTTGCCTGCCCCTTCATCCGTGAAGGAAGCATGGAAATCCACAAGGCAGGCAAGTGGCCATTCACAACCCCAACTCTCGCCCCGGGCACAGGGAAAGCTCCCCCAACGACCCCCTCTGCTTCCGAACGAGTCTTTTGTGATACTGCAAGACAGCGTGATCAATAACATCCCCTCGCATGTATCCTTCCCGTCACAGACACCCAAGTTATCACCTGCCGAGTCTGGTGCAGCATCTCTGACGAAAGACCCACCTGTAGACGATGCCGACCACGTGAACCCTTCTCCATTGTCTCATCACCTCCGCTCAACACAACGGCTTTTGAATTTACTCTCCAGTCGAACGGACATCGATCATCCATTATGTGCAGAATGCACGCACATCCTGCTCTCAAACCTCACGCGCCAGCTGGAGGAGACCAAAAAAGAGCGCGACGGGTATATTGCTTTTGAGAAGGAAGCGAAGAAAGAGAAGGATCGGGAGAAGGAGGGCTTGAACCCCCAAGAAGCAGAGCGGAAGATAGCTCGATTGAAGGAAGACAAGCGGATCGCTATCGAGCAACTGCGCGAAGCTGAGCGAGAGCGTGAACAGCTCTCCGAAGAATTGCGCTCACTAGAGCTAGAGGAGAAAACCCTTGAGGAAGAGGAAGAAGAGTACGTGCTCGTTCATTCCCCTGGGGCCAACATTCGAAACGATGTTTTACCGATCAGATTTTGGCGCTCTTACAACGCACACCTACTAAGGTCGGCTGAACAAAGCTCCCAGCTCGCGTCACTGCGTGCGACATATGTTGCTGACTCCGCTACCCTTGAACGACTCGAACGCACGAACGTGTACAACGACGCCTTCTGCATCGGGCACGATGGCGTATTTGGCACCATTAACAGCCTTCGTCTTGGGCGGGTTCCTGGAGTACCTGTGTGTTTTGCGTAGCCCCGTTCTTCTTGGGAGCCTAATACAGCCTGTCTTAGGTCGAATGGGCCGAGATCAATGCAGCCTGGGGGCAAACCTTACTTTTGTTATACACTATCGCCCGGAAATTGGACTTCACATTCGAAAAGTCTGTGTCATTGAACGACCATTCGTCACCAGTCGCTCACCGTACTCGCAGTTATCGTCTTGTTCCTATGGGATCTTTCTCTCGCGTCGAGAGGACTACTGGCGACAAGGCAACGTATGAGCTGTATGGATCCGGCGACCTACATCTCGGGCGACTGCTGCACAACCGGCGATTCGACTTTGCGATGGTAGCCGTGCTGGACTGCTTGAGGCAACTCATGGAGTGGGTCAGGTTACAAGACTCAAGCGTAGAGTTCCCGCACCAGTGAGTGGATTTAGCTCGGATGACCAATATAAAGGACGCCAATGATACCCCCGCGGACGTACTAACCACTTCAGGGTTGTCAAAGATAAGATTGGAGATTCTTCGGTAAAGTTGCAATTTAACCAGGAGGAAACATGGACGCGGGCATTGAGGCACGTTTTACTTGCCCTTAAGATCTTACTCAAATGGACGACGAGTGGGAATAATGGCTGACGAACCATACTGTTCCTGGAGTATGGATTAGGCCTTCACTTGTGTTCTACTACGTTCCTCGATTCCCCGCGGTATTAGTTTACTTAGATGAATCACACGGATCAAATTTATTACCATGGGTGCTTAGTGATCAATTTTTCACTGTACAGTAATCCAACTGTATAAAAGCAGTACGTCAACGATGGATCGCATGAACACCCCACCGTCATGGGTCTCTTGTCCCTTGGGACACCTCTACACTGGGATCAAGCAAAGCACTATGCAGATCACGTACGATACCATGGCATCACTCAATTCTTGAATATTTGGGACCGTCTCAAGGACAGGCAGGGTGACGAGCTTCTCTGGGGGGACGAGGTACTCTTCAAACTTCTCACCTTCCTTCACGTCGCTGCCCGCTCATCTCCCGCCCACTGCAGGTCGAGTATATGATCGTACAGCTCGACACGGATGTCAAGGATGCCGTGCTCTCTCTCTGCCAAACCGACATCTTGGCCAAATTACAGGCCCTATCGAGCGAAATGGACGCAAAGACGGGGAGCACGTAAGTTTTTGTACTTGCTTTCCCGGCTTGGTGTCACGTTTTTCTCTACAGCGTCGCCCCGCCGTTGTTCCATCCTGAGTATGGAAGGTACATGCTCGAATCCACTCCCGGGGCGCCTTACACCGGCTTTGTCCGCGACCTCGTGTTGGTCGAGCCCAACATGCGCCTTCGGTGGGTTACCGACTCTTAATTTCGGGCAGAAAGTTGACGAGTTAGCCGCCGGCCCCTGCAAGGCGGCGCCTGGCCCGCTCGCAATTGAGGCCCAACCAAATCCCGATGACCCTCACCTCCTTTCCGCGCCTAGGGGTGCCCGGGAAGTTTACGGAGCCATACTACGATCCCGCCGAAGCCGTCTCTAGCCACAGCCTATTTCTCCCTGAGCAGGTCACGAATCCTCACGCTCGCTTTCCGTGCGTCCGCCTGCGACCTCGCGTTTCGCGAGTAGACGAATTGACAACCTCCAGAACTCTCACTGCGAACATCAGGAGGCGGCGCAGATCAAAGGTGGCCATCAATCTCCCCATTTTCGTAGATGACCGCACTCCGCGCCCCTTCATAGACCCCACCATCCCGTGGCATCGGAATGTATACCCAGAAGATGCAGGTGAGGTTCTCGAAGTCAACCGCTGACGCCGGATCTAATAATATTTATCCCCACTAGAGGCAAAAAACGGAGCCGCGCTTATCGATCACATTTATATGGATGCGATGGGCTTCGGTATGGGGTGCTGCTGTCTACAAGTTACCTTCCAATGTTGCAATATCGACCAATCGCGCCGCATGTATGACGGTCTTATCCCCATCGGTCCCATAATGGCATGCGTGCTTTTTCGCTTGCGCACTTTTGACATTCCTGATTCGGTTTATAGTTGGCCTTGACAGCTGCCAGCCCACTTTGGCGGGGATACATCGCCGATGTGGATTGTAGGTGGAACGTAATTGCCGGGAGTGTGGACGATCGTACAGAGGAGGAGCGAGGCCTCAAGGTGAGGGGTTGGTGGTGACGCTTGTCACGTTAGGTTTACGGTCTAGGCGTTTAGCCCCTCAAAGAAAATCGGATGAAAATCCCTAAGTCTCGTTATGACAGCGTGGACTTGTACATCTCGGAGGGTTGGATGAACCGTCCCGAGTACAACGACAACCCTCTCCCCATAGACCAGGCTCTTTATGACCGCATGCGCCAGCACGGTGAGCCCTCGTCCCAACTGTAGTATTTTCTTATTTTTTCCTCCGTGCTAATAAACCGCGGATGCAGGAATCGATGAATTACTTTCCAAGCACATTGCGCACCTATTCATTCGTGATCCTATTGTTATATTTTCCGAGCTCATCGATCAAGATGACAGTCAGAGCACAGACCATTTCGAGGTCTGTTCATTTCTGTTCATTTCCCTGGACAACCGTTTATGTTTCCGTGAGCAGAACATCCAATCTACCAATTGGCAGACCCTTAGATTCAAACCGCCGCCTCCAAAGTCGTCCATCGGCTGGCGCGTCGAGTTCCGCAGTATGGAGGCCCAGATGACCGACTTTGAGAATGCCTCCTTCGTGGTGTTCATCGTGCTCCTATCTCGAGCGATCATGAGCATGAACCTGAATTTTTACATCCCTATCTCCAAGGTGGGTACATCTGTCGACCTCGCGGTACATAAAGCCATGACATGGATCCAGGTCGACGAGAACATGCGCCGCGCACAACAGCGCGATGCCGTCAACCAGGCCAAGTTCTTCTTCCGCCGCGAGATCTTCACGCCCGCGTCGTCGCGCGCCACGTCCGGCGCGACGACTCCGGACGATGACGCGTGTTTCTCGTCGCGTCCTTTCTCGACCTTACCCACTGACGCGGGTGCTGGCGCCGGCGCGGATAACCAAGCACCGTCCAACGGAACGACGAATAGCTCCCGGCAACGCCACAGCAGCCGTCCCAAGCGCCGCGTGATGGCAAACTGCTTCCCACCTCCGCCGCCCCCTCTAGAGGAAGAGGCCACGGGCGGGAGCGTGAACGAGGAGTACGCAGAGTATACCATGGACGAAATCATTAACGGCCGGGTAAGCGACTGAATTTAGAAACGAGACCTTTCGGTCTAAACAGGCACGGCGTTGCTATCATTTTTCTTGGATAGGGCGAAGCGTTCCCAGGACTTATCGGTCTCGTCGAGGCCTACCTCGACACGCTCGATATGAGCGAGCTGGAGCTACGCAAGATCACGAGCTACCTCAACCTCGTCCGGCGTCGGGCCAACGGCTCGCTCAAGACGCCGGCCGCCTGGACCCGCGAGTTTGTTCGGTCCCACCCTTCGTACAAATTTGACTCGGTCGTTTCCAAGGAGATCAACTATGACCTCATAGTGACCGTAGATGAGATGTAAGTTGCCCGACATCCTGCCTGCACAATACGTCATCGAAGAGTGCTAAAAAACTTGCAGTGAGCGCGGTGTGCGGCGCGCTCCCGATCTCTTACCCGAAGATTATATGGGCAGCGAGCAAGAGCAAGATTCTGGCTCTTTAGACGATTAATGAATTAAGGGTCACGCAGTCCAGTATGCGTTCATTTAAGCTTAGGTCGGTAGGGTCTTGGGCAAGCAAGTTTGTACTATACGGGACAGTCCGTGTTTTGGGATTACATGAAGTAGTAGAACGTTTTGGATAGACGAAAGCAGTAGCAATTGCATACAGAGACACGATCACAATCAGTGAGGAAGGTCAAGACAAACTGCCTCTCAGAACCCACTAGCCGTCACGCGCAGCTGCTCCAGCTTTTTCAAAACTTCGCCGACAGACCGGTCCAGCTCGCCCGCAATTGCGCTCTGCTTGGCCGGCGGCAACATAGCGAACGTCTCGCATAGGTCCCCGTCGACCACCGTCTTGACGGGGACGTAATACCCTCTCCACGCCAGGTGGTCTCTGCCAATGAGACTCGTCTGCTCCGTGCGGATGTGCTGCTCGAGCGTCGAGATGAAGTCCACGTCTTCTTTCGACGCAAGGGGCACGAGGACGCCGATCGTGCCGTGCAGGCCGGTATAGAGTAGCACCTCCCGCCCGCCGGCCACCATCGACACCTTGTGGATGCTCGTGATCAGATCTCCGACGTGGAAGTGGGCCAGGAGCTGGGTCTTGTGCGGCGCGCCCATGAACAGGCCTTTTTCGTGCAGAATGCCCGCGCCTGTTGGGTCTTCGTCGACTTGGTCCGATACTTTGGGGTCCAGGCGGTTCACGAAGACGTTGCCAAAGCGATCGCCTGCCGCAACGGTCGTGTAATCCACCATCGTAGAGCAGGTGATCCATCGCGGCTGAGCATCGTCTGCGAAGATGAGAAGCCGGTTTTCCGGGGCCTTGTAAACGGCGTAGTAGACAGACTCTTGCATATCGCCGACTAGGATGCGTGAGCCCTGCGTGCTGAGGGTAACAATGGCCGAACCGATGGTCTAATGGATGTGAGCAAGGATCCCTCTCCATTGGTTCTTAACACACCTTGTTCTCGGCTTTCCGCAGCATTTTCTTTTTGCCGATATCATAGATTCTCAAAGCTTTCCCAACACCCGCAACTAGCCGCCCTTGGAAGGCAAGAAGGGCCAGTGGAACATCATCGATCTCCGTCTACGAGTGTGAGCAAGCGACTCGGGTGACTTGCAAGTAAATATACCTTATGGAGCAATTCAAGGTCTGCTCCGTCTTCAGTGAACTTGTACACTCGCAAGAATCCACTTGTACATGATCGCGGGGCTAGTAAAGTGTCCTGTGCTGTTCCCACTACAAGGTGCAGCTCATTACCCTGCGCCTCGAAAGGCACAACGGCTAGAGAAAATGCTGCTTCGTTGTTGTCGATATGGACAACACGAATCGTTTTACTCTAGCGTGCCCGAGCGTACCTCAGTTTACCGTCGATAAAGAAAAGGGAAACCGCTCACCTCGATGGGGTCGACGATACGGATACAAGAGCCCCAAGTACCGGCTGGTGCCCTTGGATGACCAAATTGTTCAGTTGGAAGTTCAAGGACCGCCTCGTCCACCGCCTTCTTCTGTGATCGCTGGATACACGCATACGCGTTAATTTTACATAGGCGACTCTATTCAGCGAGAACCACTTGCCAATTCCTGGACCTTCTTGCCAGCAGCGTCGGCCCCTAGTACTCTGTGATCGGACTCGATGATGTAGAAGTAAGTATTGTTGGGGTGAGTGATAAACCTTCGCGGTGTGTATGAGAGCTGAAGTGCGTCTTGCTTGAGCTTTGTGCCAAGTTTTGGGATTTGGAAGATGCTGCAGATGAAGAGGGAGAGTGTCAGCAAGAACCATACGGATCAGAAATCAGCGACGGAAGGTAAAAGTTCAGTAGGAACAATTGGTAATAAAAATTATTTCGACATGGACTCATGGAGTTGTCCGGTCCGTTTATATCATCTTATCGCAATATAATGTCAAAACACCCAGAAAACTCACCGTAGCACGTTGCCCGTAATCCCAATCAAGCCCTCTGGGCACAACTCTGCGGAGAAGCTCCATGAATAATCAAGGGGGTCGAAGATGAGCGGGGTGAAGTGCATCAGATTTTGATGTGTGTAGTTGAGCCATGTCCGGGAGGAGAGCGCGAGGATTGCGGGTTGTGATTTTACTTGCACACGAATGAGGCGAACTGGCCGTGTACCAAGGAATCTGTGGATACGATATGATTAATACGAATCGCTTCGGGGTTGGGAAAACAGGCACCTCGTCCGTGTGTCAGTGAGTTGGCCGCTCACGGGATCCAGGACGGTTCTGAGAAGAACGCCAGTCTGAAGGCCAATATTGACAAACACTGTTGGTTGATTCCGGTTAATCCCAGCATCCAGCATATCTACAATACATATTGAGGAAGGGGGTGAGGTCAGTGCTTGCAGACTAATCGTCTCTAGTGTGCTGTCTGGGTCCAAAGAAATGATGCGGACTGTCTGGTCCTCGCATCCCACGGCCTATGGGAGTTAAAGTCAGCTCAAGCCTCGAACCGGACAATGTACTTACAAGATACGGCGTTCGCTGCCGTCCTTCTGGAACCTCCCCGATGCTCAGTGCGAGGACTGTACTGCCCATCGCCTTCCGGTCCTGGTATTCGTTCAGCTGACCATCCAAATCCAACTCAAAGTACACCAATTCAGCAGAACTCAAAGCCACGACGACTTGTCGCTTGTTCGTCGTCGCTGCAACGATGGTCTTGCCGGAAGGGACGCGCCATTCGTTCACCCTGCGGTCAACCAAGACGTGTCGAATGCCGAGTGGGTGGACTTGCAAAAGAGCGTCATCTCCTATCTGTTGCACAGCCAGGGTTGGTGCGGAGGAGAGAAATCCGGTGTCTTGAACTTCCTCTATATTTTCACCGATAGACAGAACAAGAGTGCCGTTCACAAAAGAGAGTATAATGTAGGAATCGTAGACGTCTGTGACCAAAAGTTAACGTCCATGCCCATCGTCATAGATGCACGGGAACTCACCGTCGCCTCTAGTTTTGACTGTCCATACGGCATTCGGAATACCAGGTAAATCAGAACTCACGGTCTCCTCTACCTCAAGTCCATGTCGAAGCGTCCGAAGCACACTCCGCGAGCCACGGCCGTTCAGGGTAAAAATCTGAGGAGTGTCGGAGTTTGGAAGTAAATTTAAGACCTTAGAGTCTAAGATGGGATTCAAGGATTCAAGTTCGTCTGCTAGAGCTAAGTTCTCGAGAGGCCGCGGTCGGAAATAGGCCCGAGGAAGGGCCTGGTTCGGTTGGGCCATACCGTACGCAGGATAATCTCGGGAACTGAATTCCTTCTCGTCATCATCGTCACCAAGCTTTTGGAACTGATACAGTTGTCTTCCAGGAGTTAGGATCAATGGGCCGGAACTGGCGAAGGAACTAAGTACGCACTGGTTTCCGAACTCGGATGCGACGAAAAGAAAGCCAGATTTTAGGATGCACAGGCTAGAAGCGACAGGTACGGTGTCAAAGAACTTGATTTTTAGTGCCTTGACTTCCTCCTCCTCGTGTTCAATCGTGATCTTATATAAATCCCCCTCCTCGCTTTGTAAGAGGAAGAAGAAAGCACCCTATGCGGACATTTATTAGACGTGACACGGACCAGATAAATGACCCTGGCTCACCTTCATTTTGTGCATCACCGCTGCAATGATGATGAGGCCGCGCCCGCTGTCTCCAAGTGGGTGCTTCCGCCGAGGAATGGGGATGCGATGCTGAGGCGCGTCCGCATTTCGATAGATGATATGATCTTCCGTGCAGACGAGTACGCCCGAAGGGCCATCAAATCGCTCGGTTGACGCAAGCTGCCCCCCCGGAACCTGGACAAGGAAATTCGCCTTTGGATCTGTTGGTTCGCTCCATTTTCTCACAACATGGTTAAGGCCCAAGTCAAGTTCGTAGTAGGACAACAACTATACGCGTATCAGATTTGGCCCGGAAGAGATAGTGTCCAGACGTGCCTTGCCAGCACTTGCGGCTACCTCTCCTGTTGGATCTTGGTCGGCTTCTGTGTAGTCGACTTCCAAAGCAGCAAACATCGGGTTCTCAAAGCCGACATCGACGCCTACAATGTGGTGGACAATAGAGGAGCTTCTATGCGCTTCCAGAGGTGAAGAAATGGTGAGATTAGCGGCAGCGTCGCGGTTAAGAATGTACACGAGCTTCGACTTCTCTACTGCGGCAATCATAACGGCGCGTCCCTTTGGGTCGGTGGCGAGGTATTGTCCGGGAACAACCCTCCGTGTGCCAGACTTTCCAAAAGTTTCTTGGTGAATCTTGACGAAACTGCTGGTGCGAGGGTCATAATCGAGGATCACAATGCGACCAGAATCCGACCCTACAATTGCGTAGTCTGAGAAGGGTGAGGGAATAAGTTAAAAGAAGGGATCATATACTTACAATTGCTTACCCTTGGTCCCTCCCGTGAGTCGGAAAGCTGCTAACGAGCGAATAGAGCCAAAAACATCGGTTGCAATGACTGTTGATAATTTTCCGGTCTGGACATCGGGGCGTAGAAGTTGAAGACGTGTCCCATGAGATATAATGATCTCCTGTTGCCTCGCACCGGAGAAATTGCCGACAATCGCTTGAGGCGACGCGGTGGGGTGTTGGAGCGTTAGATTGTACAGGTGCATGACCACCGTGACTCTGCCCAACCCAACACGAAGTCGAACGTCGCACAAAAACACGTTTACATAATCGTCCCGCGCTAATGTGAACGCGACATGGGACCAATTTGTTACTGATATGACTACACATCAACGTGTGCCTGTTATATCTAGATATTTCTTCATATTTTCATCTGCTGTACCATTCCAGCCTGCATTCTCCAATTCACAGGCTTTCCAGGAGGGCTGGGCATGTGTTGCTGCTAAAATCTTAGCAACAACATCATTGCTCAGCTCTGAGTCTAGGGTGACTTCTCCTGTTGATGTGTGAGCTCCACTTGTTGATGTATGAAAAATGTTGTCATCTGATGGTGAACCATCACGCTTGAAGCCTAAGTTTTCATCAAGTAGACCACTTGACATGATCCAATCCTGCCAAAGGATCTGGGCAGGAATGGTGGGTGTGATGATGGGCTGGAATGGGTTGAATCCACGAACACGCCACTCATGGATGACAAACAATGAAGCAAAAGGTGCATAGTGAGCCCTTATGTCAAGGGCAATTGCCTTCCCATGGAATTGCTCAAGGGATGGATGGTTAGAATAATTGATGTATATGAATTTCTTGGTCTACTTGCCATGATTAGTTTGCCAAAGCAAAAACAAACAGAACTCACTTCAGGGGAGAAATGTATGTAGAATTGATAGTTCTGAAAGTTGGCATGGTGGGTTGGACACATCACCAGGCCATTCCTTGGTTCATGGACTGGATTATTTTTGGCAGACTGTGGGATCCAACCACGGTTCTTGAGGTCCATCCACTGTTTTATGTCAGCTTTGTGGAAAGTGGACTCAGGGGGTATTAATTACAGTCAATATTTCAGGGATGATATGGCAATGATAGACTATGGAGTCTTCTCCACAGATGACACAGGCAACCCGTCCAAAGAAAGTGTCCCTTTGATTCAATCTTGCATCAAACACTGTAGTCAATGATGGAGACTCAGAGCACTCTTCCCAACCAAATCCAGTGGGTGGTGCACCAGACTGGAGTGGAAGTTCAAGTAGGGGTAGAGTCATGGGGATGATGGGGGGTAAGGAAAGACCAGGATGGGCCATCAGGAAAACCTAAAAGTACTTAAATGCTCTTAATTGGGCCTTAATATGCTCCTAAGGCCATTTTAAGGTCACTTTTTCCTAAGGCAATTTAAGCAAGGTCACCTTCTTAACCTGCCTTAATGGCCATGCCTTAATTACCTTAACAACTTAGAGTGGTTCTGAATCAGTGTTTAATGGTCTTGAGAGGCTTAATTTAGGCATATGGTCAGGCTCATCAGTAAGAACACATGTTACTGCCAGGGATTGTGCAACTTTTTACTGGTGCACTGTCATGATCACGTGACATTGTCACATCATGATAACTTGGACTTGTGTTCTCTTCATGTATGCTTTCCTGTTTCACCTTTCACTGTCTTCCTTTGTGTCTTCTGCTTCTTAGCTTCTGTTCCCACTGATCCATGCCCCCTGGCTCTGCTGCAGCCTGACTGCGTGATCTGATCTCTAACCCTGTACCCTGGCCTATGCCCCTGCTTGCCCAGTACAGACTTAGATTACATAAGTGGCCTATGACTTGGATATGCCTAAGTAACTACCTGGTAGTAGTAGTGTTTGAGAGTTCAGTCCTATGGACCGAAAAAAAACTGGAAACTGGACCGGACTGTAACCGATATGAACTGGACCATTGGTTACAGTTCTTACCGGTTTGTGAATTTGTCAGTTGCCGGTTCAACCATTCTGGGCAATGGCTCTAACCACGGGAAAACTGGTCATGACTGGTTCAAACCACCCATTCTGCCATTCATGCTAGTTTTGTTGTGGTGTTACAGGTTCACACAAAGTTGTATAAGGTACAATTACAAAAACACAAAGTACACTAGCTAGCTACACATGACTGCAGTGTTTTTGTCCAAGTTGTCGAGTCCGAGTCACGTTGTCATTGCATTGCGTTGCATTGTCATCGTGTGTCATCGTCACGTCATGTTGTGGTCGCGTTGCGTTGTTGTCGTTGTCGTATCGTGTCATTGTCGAGCCATGTCGTTATCGGGCTGTGTTGTTGTTGAGCCGTGTTGCTGTTGTCGAGTCAAGTCAATAAGTCGTGTTGTTGTTGAGTCGAGTTGAGTTGAGGTCATTGTCGTCGTCTTGCTGTCTTGTTGCCTTGTTGCCGTTGTTGCTGTTGTTGTGATCGCCCCGCCATTGTCATTGTTGTGGTGCTGCCATTGTGACCTAAGGGCATAGAAGTAAAAGTAAACAAAATGGGCAATCACCCTGGGCTGGGCATGTTGGGAAATGTTACTTCCCACACTTTAGGGAACCGTGACATGTGACTTACTTAGTTTTGGACCAGACAACGCCAGTGGCATTCCAACAACACCAGCACCAGCAAGAATGGTGAGGCAACAATGATGTCAACCATGCTGATGCGGTGTCCGACCGACCATGACAGCGACATCACATCATCAAGTCACAATGACAGCATCGCAACACGATCAGAAGATGATGATGGCACCAGTGCCGCCACACCCTTGGCCGCACCACAACACCAAACAATGACAGTACGATGATGAACAACGACGATGGCATGTCCACGAACAACAACAATGGCATGACAACGAAGGACAACAATGGCATGACAATGAAGGACAACGACGGCACAACAACGAACGACAACGAACGACAATGACGGCACGACAATGAACGACAACAGCGGCACAACGATGAACGACAATGGCAGCATGACAACAGCACGACAACGAACGATGACAACGGCATGATGATGGTGTGGGACATGACGACAGTTGGGGGCAGTGACACTGCGATGCAGCTGCTGCAGCGTCGCCGACGCTGCAGCAGGCTTTGTAGTTACTTAGTGTACTTGTTTAGTAGCTATTTATTATACTATGGTAAAACCAGGTGTCGGAATCCATGCAGAGGGGTGAGCCCACCCATAATAACCGGTCTGCACTGGTCAAGTGACTGGTTGAGACCAGTCACTGTTTGAACTGGTGCAGACTGGTTTTGTGGCCACTGTTAAAATAATATGGACCGGTTATGGTCAGTTCAGTCCAGTTTTTTTGACATCTAGCAATTTTTAGAACCAGTCACGGTTCCAGTTCACTCAAGATTACCCAAATAACTGAACTGAACTGAACTTTCAAACACTAGGTAGTAGTCCTTTTGTTACGATTTTCCCTTTCATCTCCTATTTCCCTTCGCCTCGTGTGACTCATATTCTGCATCTGGCTTCAACTGTACTTTTACGATATGAACCGCTTCGATTTGCGCCTCGGCCCTTATCTCGTGCCCAGTGCATGACCGTTACAACGCCCTGTGGTGTGACTTCCAGAGCCCGCTGACGACTTCTGATCCACGCGTCGTCCTGCGGGATTCCCTTGTTCTCGATTCGTAGTGTCCCTTTGTTAGCTCTCTAGGACTCGGATCCTAGGATCGCGCCATATGTTTGTCTTTGACAAACATCGTGTACTTGTATATAAGTCTCACGCTACCTAGCTTGTACGGTAGACTTGACTTCTTGTGTAATACCACACCACTGTCCATTCTCACGACCCGACTTCTTGAGTTGCACTTTCGCTTGACTCCCTGTCTTCGCTCGCCTTTGCGCTTGAGCCTTATCCCACTATTGTCCTTGTGTCCACGGAGACCAAGTGACGCTTCATCCCCGAACTGAGTCGTAACTGACTCCGACCTGTCCCGTTACCATTTGTGACTTAACAAAGTACATGTTGTACTTAACGCCCCTGTGGTGGCATTACACCTTTGTATAAATACTGTAGCCCGCTGTAAGACTAGCCTTAAGCTAGTCTTTGACAAATACCAGCCATATTCACCTGAACTCCCATCTGAGTCCTTCCCCTTGTCTCTAACATCTAGTTTGACTCCCTATGGCCTTTGCTGCCGCACGCCTTAGGATTTGTGCAGAACAAATCACGTGACTTGCTACATCAGCAGAACAATCTGGCTGGATTGTAACATGCACCAGCAGGAAACCAGTGCAAGTTGCACAAGTTGGCAAGTTGAATCTTGGGTTGTTCCAAAATATTTTTAATATGATTGTATCACTAGAATAAATATGGATAAAATATTTATCTTTCTAATTACAACTACTGTGGGACCTTATTTGTTGTTGTCCCGTTCAAGGTCTGCTTGCATCACAAAATACAAAAATACAAAAAATAAATATTATTGAACTAAAATATGTACATTGTATATAGCTGAATTATCTATGTTGCCACCCCTATTTGCCCACCGCCACTGCCCCATCAGCACCATCCTGCTGTGGTTGTGGTCGTTCATTGTTGGCACATGGTTGTCGTTGTCAGTCCTTGTCTTTGGCTCATTGTGGTGCATTATTGCAGCTGGTGGCATTGTGGGGAGAAGGGTTGTGTGCCGTGTTAGGGTAGGGGACATGGCAGGACTCGCATGCCAGTGTGGCAAATATGATGACTGACTGCTCCACTTGGGATAGATCATTACCATACACAGACTTGCTGCCTTTCTTGTACTGTTTTGGTTTCAGTATTCATAAACAAACAGCCACATATAATTACTCGTACGATACACTTTTACTCCTCAGTTCATCTTGTACTCAGATGCTGAGGAGGTGAATGCAACCCCTGTCTTTCCATCCAATGACTCCTGACCCCGTTTCCTGTAGACCTCTTTCTAGGTTTGTAGCTGAATAAAGTTCGTCTTGTACTCGGATGCTGAGGAGACCTCTTTCTAGGGAATAAAAGGTTATGGGCCCTGTCTAACCTAGCCCCTCCTATGCCATGCAAGAGAACTCATCGCATCCCTTCTCACTTTTTCTCTCATCGTGATCAATCTCTCTGTACCCTTCTGCCATCCCTGTCAGATCTACCACTCTTCTTGTTGTCATTGACCGTCATCCGACCTCTCTTGTCTGTCTTGTGGACCATTGTCCCATCTGTCTCACGTCACCCAAATCGTTGTTGTCCCATCTGTTGTTGACCTTCGTCCAACTTATTCTTCCTTGAAATGCAATGTCTAGTCCCTTTGCCGGTGCACTCCTGCCACTGACAAACTCCTCGGAGCACAGATCTGCTGTCACCATGAGGTCTGCAGTGGGCAGAAGAAACCCTTTTCTTACACCGCCGCCACCTAGAAACCTGCTGAGGCATCACAATGTACCACCCCATGCGTACCCTTTGCATCATGATGATGATGACAGCCCTGCTCCATACGATCCATTACCGCCCTTCCCTCTGTGTCCTCCCTTCATCACATCCCAGAGCAGGTATGAAGAACCTGACGATAGACTGGTCATCAGGAAAGAAACAATGGGTGGCATACCACTGTGGCCTGCCAACCTGCGACTATCCCTGAATGCCAACAATTGGCTGGAATGGTCATGGGAGGTCCTGACATCGCTCGAAATGGCGCAACTTGATGTCTATCCATGCAGCCCGCTGACCTGCCCAGATTACTGTATTGACCAATCAGGCCACAGCATGTGGCGCGGAAATGATCGCATGGTCCTCAGCTACATGTGGTCCCATATGTTCTCCTCCGAGTCCCAATACATTGCCAATTGCATCACATCTGCAGAAGCTTTCAATCTGCTGTGTCAGCGTCACGAAAAACGCAGTGGACTGACCCAAATTCAACTCATCCAACACATGATGCAGATCAGATTCGAGACCACCCCGACAAACTTTGACGCAACTATGGCACACCTCTGTGACCTCATATACTAAATGGAAAGGATTGGCCAGGTTGACATTACAAGACTGGCCCTCCTCTTCGCCCTGATGAACATCAGAGTGACACATCCGTCGGTACATGAAGCCCTTGCCCCTGGGTTGATGGATGGGACCATTACTCTGGAGGCGCTGGAGCGCCGCTTGAGTTTCTTTTATGAAATGCAGAGGCATCAGTATTTGTACAGGTTGCTTGATGGGGGTTGTACCACCTGGCACCTGGTGGTGCCACCTGGTACAACCCATAAAGTTAGCAATTTGGCAGTTGCACAAGCCATGTCTAATCCTTCAAAAAGTTTCTTACACAGTGATGACCAGCAAGCAGGACAAGTTCAGAAAGTCAAGAAAGTCATACAAGTCCAAGTATTAGGCATATCATCTTAAGTTATATATTTGTCATATCATATTTGTCATATATTTGTCTTGATATTTGTTATGTCATATTTGTCATATTAAATTTGAAGTCACAGCAGGTCACCATCACATTAGGTATGTAGCATAAAAATAATATTTTATTCAAAATCAAACAAATACATGATACTAGTACTACAGTAGTGAGAGCCAACATGCCGCAAGTGTTGGTAGTGACGTGGCGGGGCGGTGGTGGCAGGGCCGGTGTCGTGACGTGGCACGTGGGGCTTTGTGTTTCAGCAGGTTGACAGTCTTGTACGCAGCGGGCCGGCATGGCATGGCATGGGTCAAGGTCACAGGTGGGATGGGTCTTGCTGGCATCACAGCAGGTTGGCGGTCATGAGGTTGTGTGCGTGGTGTTGTAGTGACATCGCGCGGTTGATGGGCTGGGCCATGACGTGGTAGCAATGAGCAAAAGAAAAAGAAAAAGAAAAAGAAAAAGAAAAAAGTACTTAACGAGGTGGGTAGTCAGTTGATCGTGGCGGTTGGTGGTGGTGTTGGAGTGATGTTGCAATGGTGCTTGCGAGTGGCATGCTGGCGTGGTGGTGGCATGGCGCTAGAGATGTCAACGAGTTACTGTCAAACAAGTGACTCATGAGTGTGACTCGTCATGTGACGAGTACTCGTGCCTGTGAGTACTCGTGCCTGCGAGTACTTGTGCCTGCAAGTACTTGTGCCTGAATACTCCTGTGAGTACAAGTTTGCCTTTCTCCAAGCACGAGTACTTGTGGTAATATAGCCTGCTGTGGTGTTACATTTTGGCACAAGGTTTTCTATTCTGTATTCATTACAAAGGATCTATAATTGTACACTAATAAGAGGCTGTATTAGAGCCTGCTATCCAAGTTGTCGTGCACCAGTGTACTGTCGTTGGGGCCACCCGTTGTCGTGCTGCATTGTCATTGTCATTGTCATTGTTGTCGGCGGTGGCGGTGTCTTGCTGTTGCTATCGATGTTGGTCGATGTCGCCCCATTGCCGTAGTTGGTGGGCATCGCTCCATCGTTGTCGTCGCGTCCAAGGCGTTGTTGTGGCCACAGCCGTCTTGCTGTTGCTGGCCATCATGGTCGACGGGTGTCATTCCATCGTCGCTGTTGTGTCGTCCAAGGTGTCGTTGTCGTTGTCGTCGCTGCTGTCTTGCTGTTGCTGGTGGTGGTATTGTTGCAAGTGCACGTGGCTTGGCCCAGCCTGCGGGCCGGTCCATATGTATTAGCTGGCAATCACCAGGCGTGGGAAGCTCTGTGTTGCGGCTCTTACTGGTGAGCTCTTACTGGTGAGTCGCTTACACCACACCATGTGAGCTGCTTACGATCAACCACGACCACAACCACGACGTGTATGCCTGGACAACAACGACAACGACAGCTGTTGTAGCATCAGCAATCCTTGGTCTCTACATAGTGCTACAGTAGTGCTACAGTAGTGCCATAGTGGTCCATAGTATCTGTAGTGGTATAGCAACATTTATGTTCTGTGTAGTACTACTGTAGCTCTACTGTAGTACAGGCCTACTACCATAGTTCTACTGTAGTACCAGGTCTACTACCATAGTTCTACTGTAGTACCAGGTCTACTACCATAGTAGTACTGTAGCTCTACTGTAGTACCAGGCCTACTACCATAGTACTTCCATAGACAGCATAGTAATCCATAGTACCCTGTAGTTACACTGTAGTTGTCTCATAGACACCATAGTATTTGATAGTCAGTTCTTGGTCAGACAACATTCATGCAGAATAAATTTAATTTAATTAATTAATTATAAGTAACAACTACAACTACAATTACACACTACACTATGGGAGCCAGGTGCAGCAGTGGACAGGAGTGGCAGTGGCACGGGGTCGTAGTGATCGGGGTGGTGGCAGCGACCACGTCGGGGCAGCAGCAGAGTCGAGGTGGTGGTAGCTGTGTCGATGGGGTTTAACTTGAAGCGTGTCGCGGCCATGTTGAAGTGGCAGTCAGAGGTCCTGCACCAGTTGAGATGAGAAAATAAATAAGTGAAAAAAGTAAAACAAACTTATCTGAGTGAGGCCAAGTGTCGCGAGACGGGGGTAATGGGATGGCCCGAGTGGCACCGACGTGGCAGTGGCAGCCGAGTCGAGATGGCACCAGTGCGGTGGCATCGAGGCGGGTGGTGTTGGTGGGGTCGTAGCAGACCAGAGTGGCGGTGGACCATGTTGGGGCAGCGGCGGTGTGGTGGAGTCCTGTACCAGTTGAGATGAGAAAGTAAAAAAGTAAAAAAAAAAAGTAAAGGACTTACCTGAGTGATGCCGACGTGGCAGTAGCAGCGAGTCGAGACGGCGCCAGCGTACGTGGCACCATTGCATGCCTGTCGAGGGGGGTTGGGATGCCGGTTGATGTCGCTGATGTGGGTGCCACTGGGTGATGGCGCAGTCAAGGCGGTGGCGGGTGGGGATGGCGTTGTGTTGGGGCAGGGCCGAGTTGGCGCTGTTGAGGTGGCAGCAGCGGTGGCGTGGTGGCGGTCGTGATGAAGTGGTGGTAGGGGTCGTGACAAGATGGCCATGTTGTGGCGGCCGCTGAATTGCTCGGTGGAGGCGGGGGTGGCAGCCGTGTCGAAGCAGCGGTGGTGTGGCGACGTTGACGTGCGGATGACGGCCGTGTCGAGATGGGGGGGTCTTAAGGGGTGGTGAGGTTGCAGGTGCGGGTGCAGCGGTTTTGAGGTGATGACGAAGTTGCTGCACCTGGGTGGAAAGTGAGGATGAGAAAGAAAAAGAACAAAGAGCTTACCTTAGAACAAGAGCCATGAGACAGTGGCAGTGGGTTTGCATGCATACAGGTGAGCAGCAGGGATGTGGTCTGATGATGTGGCTGCCTCTGTCCTGCAACTGCCTGATCAGAAGTTTAAAAAATTACTCAGCTTTGGCTGCGAGAATGTGAAGACGGGTGCAAAGGCAACACAATTGTCCGTCGTATTCACATGAAGGAAGGGAGGAAGGAGGAAGGATGGTTCAAGTTTCGAATGGCCAGGTGGCATGCTTCCCCACGCCACAAATTAAACTTCCGCCCGGAAGTCACCCATGGTCCACACCATTTTTTTCTAAGTCAATCTAGTGTTACTGCAATGTTCTGATATCTCCGGAAATAAAATAGATATAATTTTGAAAATATTTAGGGAGTTAGATCAGATCAGGAGCCAAGGGGTCCTCTGCCAACTCTAAGTGATCTGATCAGTAGTTTCCAACTTATTTGAACAGCTCAGTGACTAGTGCTATAGCAGCTCAAACCAGTATTGTCAGGATCTGAAGAAATGAAATAGCTAAAAGTACAGAAATATTTGGGGAGGTAGACATTCTCAAAAGCTGAGAGATCCTCTGCCAACTCTAAGCGATCCAATCAACTGTTACTGAGCTATTTGGCATTAGCTGAAAGGTGTCAGCTAATAACCTTCAGCTAATGTCAAATAACTTAGGAATGGTTGATTGGATCACTTAAAGTTGGCAGAGGATCCCTCAGCTTTCTTCAAAAGCCAGGTCGCTAAATATTTTCATATTTTTAGCTATTTTATTCCAAAAGATAGATAGTAATAGCTCTGAGCTGTGGCACTGCCATAACATTATCTCCATCCCCATATTCCCACTAGTGCAGGCCCCTCCCCCTTCTCTATATCCCTCCCATGTGCCCCATCCCTGTCCCCATCTCCCCCAGTCACATCAGCAATCCTCAGGCCTCTATATAGTGCTACAGTAGTGCTACAGTAGTGCTACAGTAGCACTACAGTAGTACTAGGCCTGAGTACAGTAGCACTACTGTCACGGTACGGGAAGTGGACTCTCACTAACGGGCGATGACTCCCTTAGTCAGTAGTAATGTGTCATGGACTTTGTGCATCAGTCAGACGAGGAATCACATGCCGATGTGGCATGTTTCATAGTATGGCTATAGTAGGGTTCAAGCTACTTTAGCTATTCGTTATATGGTTTCGGGAGGAGCTTTAAAGCTACCTCATACGTGTATAAGTAGTAGTAGTCGAAGACTCAGGATCGCCATCCTGGTCTTCTTCAATCACCACTTGTCCTTCTCTCTAAACATCGCATCTTCACTTGTCTCCCTTGAGCAAGTCGTCTCTTATCGATCATACCCAGTGACCTCAGACGTCCTGGTGTACCTGGAAGTCATGTGCCTTGTTAAGCGCCATGTACCTCAGTATTGTGTCCGGATCACGTGTCCAAGTCACGTGACTCACATCGAAATATCCGCTAAGTCGTGAACGCCCTTTCGTAGTCTATGTCAGACTCAACGTCCGTGGTGGCGTTACATTAAGACCAGGATCTCTCACCGTGGCGTTCACAACTCGAGACCGGTGGACCCAGTTTAGAACGTACTCCCTCGAAAGACGAGGAGATCGTAACGTACCTGTCCAGTTCCTAGGAGCCGCTAGGTGGTGAGAATTCAGAGGAGAAGTTGGATATTTCATAGACTTCGCATCGGGACCCACGTGATATAGACCAGTTGAGTTCAATTTCGAAAACCTGTGCTGGGTGGAGATTACGTGGAACCCAATCGACAACAGATACGACGCAGTAAGACCAGCAGGAAGAAACTACAACTGTGATATCGACACTCGAGGACTACCCACCAGAGAACAGTACGGACGTATTGACGGACAACCAGAAGAAGAACCAAGTACATCCAAACCACGAACACCCGCACCATCAGAAACAAGCGGAGAAGAAGAAAGTCAAAGTGAAGAAGAAGTGGAGGCTATAATACAGACAGCTGAGTCCCTTCACATAACGGAACCCAAACAAATCCAAGTACTGTCCCCAGCTGTAGCCGAAGCTATGGCAACCATCACCGAAACCGTCACCGAACAACTCCGACACACTGCAATCGATGATGAAATTCGAAGAATCGCCGAAGAGGCGGAAGCTCATTTACAATCCATTAACCCAAGCACTGGTCATTGAATGACCGCAGACGATGCCGCCATATTCAGGGCAGTAGGACCGGATGTCCCCGATCCGCCACCGGCAAGGAGACGCAACCCACCACCCGGGTCTGGGCCAGGAGGACCACCGGACGATGGTGGAGGTGGAGGAGGAGGACCACCAAGACGGAACTTTGGAGGAGTTTTCGGAGTAGGCCCACCGGGAGGAGGACCACCGGGAGGAGGACCACCAGGAGGAGGACCGCCGGGAGGAGGAGGCCCAACGCCTAGACTTGAAAGTGAACCACCGTCAATATTTAAAGGGGACCGTGCTGATTACGAATCCTTCCTCACCCAATGGCACGCATACATGGGACTCAACTTCGACGCCCCTATCATGAGCAACGTTTACAAGAGATGTTTGCTGTTCCTAGGATATATCAAAGGACCCTTAGTCAGCAATTGGACCTTGGGATTCCTCCAGTGGCTGAATAACGAAGTAAGAGGGGGGACGAACAGGTACGACGAATACCTTTGGGATACACTCACAGCGGGGTTCGCCGATCGATTTTCCAATACGTTGGAACAAGAGCAAGCACAGGCCACACTGGCAAAAGGATTTAGAATGGCAGGAGATGACATAGACACGTATGTCACCACATTCGAGCAGTTGGCGCGGAAAGCTAACTACCATCTCAATGACCAACAAACGATTGACCGGTTCACAGCAGGACTGCCGGGCAAACTGTTCACAAAAGTATACGAGATGGATGAACCTCAAACCTTCAACGAGTGGAAAGATGCAGCCCTACGCCGCCAAAAACAATACATCCACCTCAAAGCGCGGCTCAACATCACCGCACCTATGAGGAACGCACCCCCTCGATTTACCCCACAACCCAGGTTCGGAGGAAATCTGTGGAACGCACCGCGCAACCCACCTCCGCGATACGATCCCAACGCAATGGACACATCGGCGGATCGCTCGCGTGCGCGACTTGCAGAAGTAGGCGACCCAAATCGAAGCCCGTATCAACCAAGACCCCCGTTTCCACCAAGGGGAGGGCCCGGACAGGGAAGAGGAGGCGGTCAACACCAAAACACGCAGGAAGTCATCTGTTATAACTGTAACATGCCCGGACACATCTCACGAAACTGCACCCGTCCCAGAAAGCCACGACAACAACAGTGGCAGCCATCAAACAATCGAAAGGCGGAAACAGATTATTACAGCCAAGAACAACCCGCAGTACGCGTAGCCAGCACGTCCACCCCGCAGCAAGTTGCGAAGGAATGGATAGAAGGAGTAAGAGGGGCAAGCGACGAGGTGAAGGATCTGATACTCCAGGATATGTGGAATCAGGAAGATTTTCCGGACGCCTAAACCCATCGGCCTGGGTGAGGGCAATCAACTGTAACTCTGTAATCATGACTCACTTCCGTTCGCTTAGAATTCCAGTCTCGATTCGAACAAGTTACTCAATGGCCGACATAAAAGGGCTCGTCGACTCAGGAGCCACTGACAATTTCATAAGACCAGCGTTCGCCAAACGCATGGGACTCGGGCTACAAGCCCTGGAGCACCCCAAGAAAATATGGAACATCGACAACACAGAAAATAAAGCTGGGTCCATCACACATTTCATAGACCTGGACGTACAGACCAAAGGAAACCACAGAACCATGAGATTCCTCGTCACGGACATTGGAAATGAAGACCTCGTACTAGGATATCCCTGGCTGGCCACGTACGAACCCACCATTAGCTGGACCCATGCCACTATACATGAAGACACGCTCCCAATAGTCATACGATCTATCAAACCAGAGGAGAATTGCACCGTGATAGCAAACATAGAGACCCATGAAGAAAACCATCTCAACAGGGTATTCACAGAAGAGGAACGCGAAGATATAGTTCAAGAACTAGAGGCAGAATGCCAGCTACGTACCACTGCTACGGAACTTGCAATAGCTGCTCACCAGAACACGATAGCGGCCGCAATCCCAGCACCCTATCAATGCTTCGCGAAGATATTTAGCGAAGAGGCGTCGCACCGATTTCCCCCCTCTCGACCGTGGGATCACGCTATCGAGTTTAAAGAAGGCACACCAGCAACAATTGACTGCAAAGTCTACCCTATGACTCAGGAAGAAGACGGCCAGCTTAAAGTATGGCTTGAAGAGCAACTCAAGATGGGGTACATTCGCCCGTCCAAATCACCCTACGCCTCGTCGTTCTTCTTCATAAAGAAGAAAGATGGGAAATTACGACCAGTTCAGGACTACTGAAAGATCAATGCATGCACCATCTGTAATCAATACCCCCTGCCGCTCATATCGGAACTCATCAACGATTTGGGAAACGGCCACGTGTATACTAAACTTGACGTTAGGTGGGGGTACAATAACATCCATGTCAAACCAGGAGACGAACCCAAAGCAGCCTTTAAAACGCGGTACAGACTCTTCGAACCTCTGGTCATGTATTTTAGACTCACTAATTCACCAGCGACCTTCCAAACAATGATGAATGAGATTCTGGGACCCACTATCGCGAAGCACGAGAAACTAGGCACCATCATAAGGGTATACATGGACGACATCGGAATCGCGACTCACAAAATAGCAGGCCTCACGGCACACATTGAGGCTGTTAGCGACGTACTCCAAGTAGCTATGGACCACGACCTCTACTTCAAACCAGAAAAATGCCTCTTCCACCAACTGCGAATGGATTACCTGGGGGTAATCCTTGAAAAGGGGGTAACTCGTATGGACCTGGTAAAAATTTTGGGCATCAAAGACTGGCCACGCCCTACGAAGGTCAGAGACGTTCGCTCTTTCCTTGGATTTTGTAATTTTTACCGCCTCTTCATTCGCGGTTTTGCCACGCACGCACGAGCACTCAACAAACTCATGCGGAAAGATACCGAATGGCAATGGGGTACAGAAGAGGAACGAGCGTTCCAGAAACTCAAGTTACTCGTCACCCAAGAACCAGTATTAGCACATCCCTGCCTTACCGATCAGTTCGAGCTCGAAGTAGACGCGTCAGGTTTCACGGTAGGAGGAGTACTGTTGCAAAAAAAGAAAGACGGAAAACAGCACCCCATAGGTACTACTCGGCCACCCTCAATGAGGCGGAACGCAACTACGACATATACGATCTGGAACTACTGGCGATCATCAAGGCCCTCCGACACTGGAGACCATTACTAGCAGGATCACCACACAAGATCAAGATCTTTTCGGACCATCTAAATCTCATGCACTGGAGGTCATCACAAAAGATAAGTCAGCGCGTCGCACGAGAAGTACTTGAACTCATGGAGTATGACATCGAGATCCACCATATCAAAGGAACAAGCAACGGACGTGCGGACGCGCTATCCCAAAGACCCGACTATGACCAGGGAGAACGAGATAACGAGGGAGTGATAGTACTACCTGACAAGGTATTCGCACGAACCACGATCACACAGCTCCCCGAGTCACATGTGCAAGACGAGGAACAATTACGCCCATGGGTAGACTCCCAACAGCTAAAGAAGCTCGATGGAGTATGGTACCGACAGGGAGCCAGGGTCATTACTGGAGGAACCAATGACATCCGCACAATCATATGAAACCACCACAACACCCCCATGTATGGACACCCGGGAATCAAAAGGACTGCAAGAATCATCGAAAGACATTACTGGTGGCCAAGAATGCTGGAACATGTCACCGAGTACGCCAAAGGATGCGCGGAATGCCAATGCCACAAAGTCAATAACCGACCAACCAAAGCACCGCTAACGCCTATAACCCCGATACCTGATGCTAAGCCCTTCGAAGTCATCGCGCTTGACTTTATCACTAAACTGCCGGTGTCGCAGGGGTACGACTCCATCCTCACGATCACGGATCATGACTGTACCAAAGCATCCATATTCATCCCCTGCGTTGAGGAGATAACCGCAGAGGAAACAGCCGCCCTGTATGTCGTTCACGTCTTTTGGAGATTCGGATTACCGGCAAAAATCATCAGCGATCAAGACCCCCGGTTCGCGTCCAAGTTTACCCGGGAACTATGCAAAATCCTAGGCATCTATCAGAACATCTCTACGGCCTATCACCCACGCACGGACGGGCAGTCGGAGAGAACCAATCAATGGCTAGAACAGTATCTCTGATTCTGGGCCAACGAGAGGCAAGACAACTGGGCGCACTTCCTGCCAATGGCAGAGTTCGCACATAATAGCTGGCCCCACGAGGCGACACGGGTATCTCCATTTGCACTAATGATGGGATATGACCCACGCGCGGATTGGATGGACAGACCTTCCCCTATGCCGATGGTAAACACAAGGCTTCAACAATTCCGAGAAGCACGGCAACACGCTCAGGAACTGATATGAAAGGCCCAATCCATGTGGGTCAAACATAGAAGCACGCCCAAGTATCAAGAAGGGGACCTGGTGTGGCTCAAAGGACGTCATCTGCGTACAAATCAACCCACGGCCAAGCTCGCCGCGCGAAGGCACGGCCCCTTTCAAATCATTCAGGTGATGTCTCCCATCAATTACCGCCTCGAACTTCCCACGCAGTGGAGCATTCACCCCGTGTTCCACATCAATCTTCTCACACCCTACTGAGATACACCCATGCATGGAGAAAATTTCCAGCGCCCACCGCCAGATTTGGTAGATGGACAAGAGGAATACGAAATTGAGCGGATTCTAGACTCAAGACGCTTCGGAAGGGGAAGGAAGCTCCAGTACCTCGTGAAATGGAAGGGATACTCCGACTCGGACAATCAGTGGGTCAACAAGGCCGACTTGTTTGCGGAAGATGCCATAGCTGTAACGTTCCACCGGACGTTCCTTCTTGCGGACTGCGCAAGGCTACTAGCGGGACCTAACGATCACAGAGGATGTCGACTTCACGTACTCATTCGGCTACTAGCTCACAAGTGAGACGTAATAGCGTTGCCCAAAGGATATGGACGGCGGTAATGGCCAGAAAGAGTAAAAGACGATTAAAGGCGATAGACAACCGGCCAATGATATAGAGGGGAGGAGTCGCGACAGACAGCCAGCGACGAGTGTAAGCGGGAAAGGAAGGGATAGCAGACAGCGGCAAAGACAGCACACTGGAGCACAGCTAAGGACGATGGATAGGCAAAGAGGCAGACAGCCGTCTATTGCAATGCAGAGCCAAATGAACTAACAGCCAACGAATGGCAGTACAAATGGGTGGACAATCCAAGAAGTCAAGCTTAGGTCTTCAGCGACCATAAGCCTCTCTACTTATACACGTCCAAGGAGGTTTGAACCTCAGCTTGGAACTCCGAAACCCTAGTACACGGATCCTAGGAATGAGTCACAACTACGTCAGAGATAAGAGTCAGCCAATGGCGTTACGCGCGCATGGCACGAGTCAGAGATAAGAGAACATGAGGCATACAGCCATCAAACACGAGGCAGTCTAGGTCAGTCCAGGCATAATCGATATGAGTCACAAACACGAGGCGTTCTAGAGCCGGTCCAGGCACAAGCTCATCTGGACCCTTCTGGTGCGGGTCTAGCCAGGTCACGTGCCAGGGTCACGTGACGGGCGGGCGCTAAGATCACGTGCGCTACTCCCAGTATTCTGGATCACTTCGCTGAGCGCTTCCGGGTGCGTAATAGTATTGCGTGGGAGACTTAGCTCTTTCTTGGGCATGGTCAGCCACAAGTCTTGCTACTTCAGCCTCTTCTTCCACGTATTCTTCTGCGCTTTTCCTCCTAGCAGTGTTCGGGGTCTTCCCGTGGGGTGTTCGAGGGACGGTCGAAGGCGAAACCGTAACAATAGCGGAGTTCGAAGCGACTCACCCCACCACCATAAAAACCCTTCAAACCAACGCTGAGTCCCCATCATCCTTTCACCCTGGATTCCTCTCATCTACCATGTCCACTCCCACTACCTCCACGACTCCCTCTGTCCCTGCCTACGCAGCGGGCAACCTCACCCACGAAGAGCTATGCGACGCCATCGCTCGTATCGAGCCCATCACTGACCTCGACAACCCCGACGCCAAACCTACCTATTGGCTCCTCAATGACGATGGCAACAGGCTCAACGCCAACCCACTCTCGGAGGCCGAAACGAGTAGGGTTCATGACACTCTCGGAGGGCGTACGCTCTCCTCTCCTGGACCTTGCCCGGTACGAGTCGAGTACCGGCTCCAGAAAGTCGAAGAACTGGAAGATGAAGATATGGGAGGAGTGGAAGGTAATGGCGGAGACGTGGAGGCTCGAGCAGCTCGACCTAGCCGCAAAACGATGGACGACGGGAGCGACAAGGAGAACCGTGCACCTCGAGCTGCGTCGACAGTTCGACGCGATGATGCGCGAGCTATCTACGACCTCCCAGAGCAGCTGAGGGAGTGGTATCCAGCTGAGCACCCGTCCATTATTAACACTACCGACTCTGATCACCCCGACGAGACCCCGTACGCCTGTGATACCACGGGTCGACCCCTCTATCGCGCCGCCCTTCAGGCGGAAGCCAATCCCCTCTACACCGCCACGCGTCTGCGCCATCAGCTAGGCGGCACACATCTCGCCCCCCACGGTTTCAAGTACAACCGCGGGGATGATTTCATTCACTTCCCCATCACCACACCACAGGGCCATACTCAGCAGGCCACATACGTGCAGGTCATCGACGGCCCCGACCCCATCGTCGTGGGGCTCATCGAAGATAGTGACAAGGTATACACCAAGCCACTGTACGCGGAGCCTCACGTGCGCGAGCTCGGCAAACCCCAGTACGCCCCCGAAGATATGCACGCTTTGGTTAGCGGGCACGTGGGTCAACACCGCCTCGACAGGGCCATCAACGAGCTCAAGGACCGCAGCCTAAAGGCGGAGTTGAAGAGGTACTGTCAGTATCAGCACGAGGCGGAGCGGGTGGAACAGCGCCTCCATTCGCTGGCGCAATTGTTGGGCGGGGTTCATTTGGAGTTGAAGAAGTGCAAGTATAGGTTGGAGATGGCAGACACTATCGAACAAGTCACGCAGATGCAGGAGGGGTGGATGTCGGGTATTGGCCCTATGAGGACACGACGTGGGCGTCGCAGCTGAAAAGGGGGTGATGTCACGGTACGGGAAGTGGACTCTCACTAACGGGCGATGACTCCCTTAGTCAGTAGTAATGTGTCATGGACTTTGTGCATCAGTCAGACGAGGAATCACATGCCGATGTGGCATGTTTCATAGTATGGCTATAGTAGGGTTCAAGCTACTTTAGCTATTCGTTATACGGTTTCGGGAGGAGCTTTAAAGCTACCTCATACGTGTATAAGTAGTAGTAGTCGAAGACTCAGGATCGCCATCCTGGTCTTCTTCAATCACCACTTGTCCTTCTCTCTAAACATCGCGTCTTCACTTGTCTCCCTTGAGCAAGTCGTCTCTTATCGATCATACCCAGTGACCTCAGACATCCTGGTGTACCTGGAAGTCACGTGCCTCGTTAAGCGCCGTGTACCTCAGTATTGCGTCCGGATCACGTGTCCAAGTCACGTGACTCACATCGAAATATCTGCTAAGTCGTGAACGCCCTTTCGTAGTCTATGTCAGACTCAACGTCCGTGGTGGCATTACAACTACAGTAGTGGGTCTGGGTATAGTAGCACTACAGTAGCAGACCTGGGTACTACAGTAGTACTACAGTAGTAAGCCTGGGTACAGTAGCACTACAGTAGCAGACCTAGGTACAGTAGCACTACAGTAGTAGGCCTGGGTACAGTAGCACTACAGTAGCAGACCTGGGTACTACAGTAGCACTACAGTAGTAAGCCTGGGTAAAGTAGCACTCCAGTAGCAGACCTGGGTACAGTAGCACTACAGTAGCAGACCTGGATACAGTAGCACTACAGTAGTACACCTGGGTACAGTAGCACTATGGTAGTAGGCCTGGGTACTACAGTAGAACTATGGTAGTACTACATAGAACATAAATGTTGCTACCACCACCTATGGGTCACTATGGCCTCTATGAGCACTACTGTAGAACTACTGTAGAACTACTGTAGAGGCCTAAGGATTGTTGATTTGGTTGCTTAAATTCTAGGGTTTGCTACCAAGTCTCTACCATCTACTACCAGCAACTATGGTGTCTACAAGCATCTACAGTCTCTAGTACTCTCTACCATGTCAACCAGGATTTCCCTGGTTTGCTACCAGTCTCTACCAGCCTACACAAAATAACTACAGTCTCTACAGTCTCTACAGTCTCTACAAGGATTTTTTGCGCAACCCAGGGATTGCTGATGTAGCCACACGACAAACAAACCCCCGCTGGCACCTCAGATGGGTCGACCATGGCGATTAGCAAAGTGACGACACACTGGCGGTGACGGCAAGGCAGGCCAAACAGGATGACAACAACATGACAACGATGGCCCACGACAACAATGGCCCACGACCGACACTGACGGTGGCGGCGACAACAACGCAGACGCTAGTACATGACGGTGGCAGGGGGCAACGACGCTGCAGTGGTAGGCTTGGTATTTACTAGTACAACACATTGTTCGTAGTTAGCTATAATATAGTACCTATGTTACACAGGTGGCAGACCTGGGAGTGATAAAACCCACAGAGTACTCATTTGAAACGAGTACTCACAGCTCAGAATGGGTACTCATGCCAGATGAGTTGAGTACGAGTTTCAGTCCAGAGAAAACTGTGAGTACTTGCCGCTCACGAGTACTTGCACCAATGAGTACGAGTCAAGTACAAGTGCCTCTTTGGAGAATTCTGATGAGTACTCATACTCATGAGTATAACTCGTTGACATCTCTATGGACAGCGCGATGAGCTCCTGTTTGTGGGAGCTCCACGAAATCATGCCACCGTCGATGAGGAATGCAAAGCCAGAAATGGCTCACCGGTGGTCTTGCAAGGACCTGTCTGCATCGGTGTAACTGGTCAGTCCATGACGGTCTCCCCCGTACGTCAGCGTGTGAGCTCATGTCCCAGCGAGATAGTGGAACACCCGCTTGACCGCCTCCCAATGAGCCTCCCCCGGGTTCTCCAGGAACTGAGAGAGTGTCGAAACGGCAAATGATATATCCGGGCAAGTAGCCACGGATGCGTACATGAGGCTGCCGATCGCCTCCCAGTAAGGGACTTTGGCCATGTGCGCTGCGTTGGTCTTGTCCGCAGGTGTGTCTTTGACTGAGTAAGAAATGCCGGGGATCATTGGGGAATGAAAAAGTTTGGCTTCACTCAGGTTGAAGCACCAGGTGATGGTGTCAATGAAGGACTCCTGCGACAACACGATGGTGCACACACCGTGGTCCCTGGTGATCTTGATGCCCAGAAGCCAGTGGATAGGCCCTAGGTCTGTGATGGAGTGGCAAGCGTCAATGTGCCGCTTGAAGTCTTGAAGTACCTTCCCCGAGCTACTCGTGATAGCACAGTCGTTGACATGGACTGCTATGATAACCGGGTGTTTGCCGAAGCGAGTGTGGAATACCCCGGGGTCGACGTCGCTAACACGAAAGCCGAGGTCAGTGAGGGTACGTTTAAGCGTGTCATACCATTTTTGTCCGGCTTGCTTGAGTCCGTACAAGGACTTCTTGAGATGTTTGACAGTGCCTTCTTCGTTATCGTAGCCCGGCAGGTTTTGCATATAAATATCTTCTTCTGGGCTCAGCTCTCCGTTTAGGTATGCTCCATTGAAGTCGAAAGAATCAACATCCCAATCCTTCTGCGCAGCGAGCACGAGGATGGTGCGAAAGGTGGTGAGCTTGGCGACAGGGGAATAAGTCTTGAAATAATCCGCCCTGTATATCTGTGTGAAGCCCATGCTACCAAACGTGCCTTGTACTTCTCCACGGTGCCATCTGCATTGCGTTTGATATGGAAGACCCATTTGCTTCTGACAATATTGCGTCTGGATGGACACGGCACAGTCTCCCAAGTGCCCGCGTCCTCAAGAGTCTTCATCTCATGATCCATTGCTTGCTGCCACAGAGGCCAGTCAGAGCAAGATCGCGCCTCGTTGACCGTGTGCGGATCACCTTGCATGTCGCTAATGGCTTCCATGACAAGAGGCGTGACGCCTGCGATGAACTCACAGTCAGCGCCAAAGTCTGCCAAGTCATTAGCTAGGGCCGCTGCTGCTCAGGTCTTCTTCTTCCATTTGATGTTTGGGCCAGCTTCTTCATCTGCGTCGCCTATTCCTCCATCAGTGGTCCCTTCGCCCGCCTCCAGCCTCTTCCTATAATTGGATGGCCTGCTCTTGTGACTTGAAGTATGAGTCAGTTGAGCATAGCTGGGTTGGCCGCCTGTTGCACGAAATTTCATGTTCTTGTCCTTGTCTGCCGCCAGCGTTGACTGGTACTGGCCTGGTGGTGCTGGGTCCAGCTGATCTTTGACGTCTTCTTCTTCTTCTTCTTCTTCATCATCCGATGGTGGTAAGGCGATGTCTTGAGGTTGAGGTGGGGTGGGTGCTGGAATGGGAGGGATAGCAGGAGGAAGTGGAGGTGGAGGAGGTTGAGAATGAGGTGCCGTGGTAGTAGTGATTGGACCGATAGCGGGCCCCAGGCCCGAGTAGACAGTGACAGAGGTCAGTGCGAACCTAACGTTCCACTCAACCGATATCAAGTTCTTGTTGGCCCAATAGATTCTGTGGGCGTGAGTGCTGTCGCTGTCATACCCTACCCAACATCCTTCAGTGGCCCACACATCCAGCTTCAAACCTGCGTCAGTATGAACCCAGACTCACTGACTGTCACGGCGCAGCCGGGACGAGACCCACGCAGCAACCAGAAGTACATGCAAGACGACCTACAATGGGACAGAGAGGTCTGCGGAGCCACAGCAGTACTCGAAGACCTGCTGGAGAAATGGAAGAAGGAACCACCCATGCAAGATCACATGCGAGTTGGATGCACGGTGAGCACACGTGACCCTTACCCACCATCACGTGACTATCAGGAGGCGTGGGAATAGGTCGGAGTTATTGGCCATCACGTGACCTGCCTCGAATGGTCTGGAAGAGCCTAGATGAGCTTGTGCCTAGGCTGAGGCTGGAATGTGAGTCCGGATGAGCTTGAGCCCGGATGCAGTCTAGATGGTGACCCCATGACTGTATGGCTGACTGATGTGAATCGAGAGTGAGTTGTGCTATTGGATAGGTATATTAGGGTTTCGGATTCGGGCTGAGCTTGAAAGCTCCCCTCTGTAGTATAAGTAGAGGGCTGAGGACGCGTTATAGTCCTTAGCTTTGATATCTTGTGTCAATCCTTCCCTGTGTGGAGATTGTATAAAGCTAGATTGCCTCATTGACCATCCCTTCCTTTGTCATCTGTGCTAGTGTGCCGGTTATCGCCACTAAGCGTTCCGCTTGCCGTCGTGCTTAGTCATCGCCAACGCCTTGTATCTTATCATTATCACCTTCATCATTGTCATTGCCTTGGTTGGCCACGCCCTGCATATCGCCCTAGCCATTGCCTACGGGATACTGAAGACGTTCGAGCACGTGCAGCAGCAGCAAACAGGCATTTAGGACGACGTCCGGAAGGAACGTAACACTGACCCCACTCGGGCACTCCAGCCAAGTTGGGTTTTGACCCATGAAGCCATTCATACAGTGTAGTGTTGCCTAGAGCTCAAGTTGAAGTCCAGTTCTTGAGCCAAGTAGCGTGAAGGGTTGCCTCTCCCCAGAGATGCTTGGGCAGGCTGCTGTGGTGAAGCACAGCGCATATACACTCCAGAAGGCGCCGGTTCAGCGACTCAGCCACTCTGTTGTGTTGAGGGGTGTTGTGCGTAGTCAGCCAACGCTCTGTTCCCTGGTCCTTGAGAAAACGGTCAAAATCGGCACCTAGATACTCTCCTCCTCGATCAGAGCGAAGTCTCTTGATCTTGACACCATGCTGAGTCTGAACCCAAGTAGTGAAGTCCTTGTATGCCTGGAGAGTTTCGTCCTTGGTGCGCAAGAGCCAAGTGTGGGTGTAGCGGGAGTAGTCATCGGTGAAGGTGACATAGTAGCAACGCCCACCTAGAGTATTCAGCGGTGATGGTCCCCAGATGTCTGAGTGTATCTCTTCTCCAAAGGCACTTGTGGGCGCGGCCTCACGCTCTTTCTTGATGGCCTTCTGGGTTGCCTTAGCATACTCACAGCATCAGTATTTGTACGGGTTGCTTGACGGGGGTTGTACCACCTGGCGCCTGGTGGTGCCACCTGGTACAACCCATAAAGTTAGCAATTTTGCAGTTGCACAAGCCATGTCTAATCCTTCAAAAAGTTTCTTACACAGTGATGACCAGCAAGCAGGACAAGTTCAGAAAGTCAAGAAAGTCATACAAGTCCAAGTATTAGGCATATCATCTTAAGTTATATATTTGTCATATCATATTTGTCATATTTGTCATATCATATTTTGTCACATTTGTCATATCATATTTGTCATATCATACATTAGTCATATCTATCTTAGTCATATAATAGGTTTTGCAGCATAAAAATAATATTTTATTCAGTCATACAAATACATGGGTACTAGTACTAAAGTGAGAGCCTGCAAGCACCGGTGGTAACAGGGCCAGAGTGGTGGTGGTGGGGCCGGGGTCGTGACATGGCAAGAGTTGCCGTGTTGGGGTGGCGTGGTGGATCGGCGGGGTCCTGCGCACCGCGTTGGGGCAATGTGGCGGGTCGGTGGTGGCCGGGTCTTGGTGTGGCATTGAGTCTGCGGGTGGCGGGGTGTTGCATGCCGTGTCGACATGGCGTGGGGGTCGGTGGTGGCTGGGGCCTTGCGTGTCGTGTTGAAGGGGTGTGGCGGGTCGGCAGGGTCTTGCGCAACGTCCCAGTCTTGGCGTGCCGTGTTGGGGCGGCATGGTGGTGGGTTGGCGGTCAAGGTCTTGTGTGCCGTGTTGGGGTGGGGCGGTGGGTTGGCAGCAGCGGCAATGGCCTGCAACGTCCACGGTAAGCGGGAAAAAAAAAGAAAAAGAGAAAAAAACTTATCTCATACATTGGGCCGAAGTCTTGCGCATGGCAGGTTGGCGGTGGCGGTTGGGGTAGCGATGAGCGAAAGAAGGAAAAAAAAAACTCACTTGAACGAGGTGGGTAGTTACGCGGGCTTGTGGGCAGCGAGTTGGCATGGTGGTGGGCCTCGCGAATCGTGTAGAGGGGTGCTGTCGTGACGGCTGGCATTGGGATGGGGGCTTTCGCGTGGCGGGGTACTGGTGGTGGATGTTGTAGATGGAGACAGGGCCACGAGCTGACATGTGGCGAAGCGGCGAGGCAGCAGCGGTGACGTGGTCTGTGACACCAATGAGAAAACGATAGGGAAAAAAAAAGAAACCCTTACAGCATCAGGCCGAAGCCGAGCTCATCGTCGTCAGCCGGGGTCCTGCGTGTTGCGACGGCATGTTAGGGGCGGGAAACTTTCGCACGCGGGGTGGTGGTGGTTGAAACTTGCATGGGGCAAAAGGTGGTGGTGGGGCGAGGCGGCGGCGACAATGACGTGGCTCTGTGACAGTGAGAAACAATGTAAAAAAAGAGAGAAACATATCTGGGTGCACTAGGCCAAAGCCCAGCTCGTCGCAAGGCTCGTCGTTAGCATGTTGGTGACCGTGGTCACAGTGGGGATTGTGAGTAACAAGATGCATAAGTCGCGCCACTTGAAAGGCATGAGTTGGACTGTTCATCAGGATGGAGCAGATTGGTGGGAGGGGAGGGAGACGAACGAAACGAGATGAATTGCAAGGAATGTATGCGTGTCACGTCACTCACTGGTATGGTGATGCAAAAAGTCCGAATTACATAAATGCAGACATTTCCAAAAGTTCAGCCACAACATCAGCCACAACATTCCTCCAATTGGTTTCACGTTCGTCTCCTTCACCTCCTTCCCCTCCTATCAATCTGCTCCATCCTGATGAATGGTCCAACTCATGCCTTTCAAGTGGCGCGACTTATGCATCTCGTTACCCACAATCCCCACTGCAACCACGGTCACCAACACGCTAATGACGAGCCTTGCGACGAGCTGGGCTTCGGCCTAGTGCACCCAGATATGTTTCCCTCTTTTTTTACATTGTTCCCCACTGTCACAGAGCCATGTCATTGTCGCCGCCGCCTCGCCCCGCCGCCACCTTTTGCCCCATGCAAGTTTCAACCACCACCACCCCGCCGTGCGAAAGTCCTTCCCCCCTAACATGCCGTCGCAACACGCAAGACCCTGGCTGACGACGAGCTCGGCTTCAGCCTAATGCTGTAAGGGGTTTTTTTTTTCCCTATCGTTTTCTCATTGGTGTCACAGACCACGTCACCGCTGCTGCCGCTTCACCACACATCAGCTCGTGGCCCCGTCTCCATCTACAACATCCACCACCAGTACCCCGCCACGCGAAAGCCCCCGTCCCAATGCCAGCCGTCACGATGGCACCCCTCTACACGATTCACGAGGCCCACCACCACGCCAACTTGCTGCCCACAAGCCCATGTGACTACCCACCTCGTTCAAGTGAGTTTTTTTTTCCTTCTTTCGCTCATCGCTACCCCAACCGCCACTGCCAACCCGCCGTGCGCAAGACTTCAGCCCAATGTATGAGATAAGTTTTTTTTTTCTTTTTCTTTTTTTTTCCCGCTTACCGTGGACATTGCAGGCCATTGCTGCCGCTGCCAACCCACTGCGCCGCCCCAACACGGCATGCAAGACCTCGACCGCCAACTCACCACCATGCCGCCCCAACATGGCATGCCAAGACTGGGACATTGCGCAAGACCCTGCCGACCCACCATGCCCCTTCAACATGACACGCAAGGCCCCAGCCACCACCGACCCCCACGCCACGTCGACACGGCGCGCAACACCCCGCCACCCACAGACTCAATGCCACGCCAAGACCCGGCCACCGCCAACCCGCCACGTCGCCCCAACGCGGCGCACAGGACCCCGCCGATCCGCCACGCCACCCCAACATGGCAACTCTTGCCACGTCACCCCGGCCCTGCCACCACCACTCTGGCCCTGTTACCACCGGCGTTTGCAGCACCTTGGCTCTCACTGTAATACTAGTACCCATGTATTTATATGACTCTGAATAAAATATTTTTTTATGCTGCAAAACCCATTATATGACTAAGCACTATTAGCTGTGCAATTATATTCTATATTATATTTTGTAATACAGTAGTAATTAACAATAGTAATTAACATTACAAATAATTTTGTCTATTATTTATTTTAATAATAAAATGATATTAAAAAATATTTTGGAACAGCAACTTGCTAACTTGTGCAACTTGCACTGGTTTTCTGCTGGCATGCCAGCTAAAAAGTTGGAAGTTACCTGTATTCTTACTGATGAGGACTCACAGTAGATGGGCTGTCCATCATCGATAAGGGAAATTCCATGTATTGCCTGAGTGCACATGAGAGTGTGGATAGAATCCGCGGCAATGTGCCTGAGTCAACGATGAAGCATGCAAATGTCAATTACTTCATCAACTAGACTTGCGGTGCACGTGTGCTCCACGCGGTACAGCCCATTATGATTAGAAGGGATAATTCCCACGGTCTTCCCTGTGGGATTCTTGATCTTGCATGCGTTGCCTTCAAAGGACACAGCAAAGCCTGCTTTTGCTATGTGGCTTATAGACACAACTGTGAGGGCCATGTCCAGGGCGTGGAGAGTGTCACGCAATATAACTGTCACAAACCTATAAACTTGGTTCATGACTCAGGCATCTAAGACCGGTCCGCGCCGGCCCAGTCTTATGTAATCACCTTCCTAAAGGGGAAATCCGGAATCGGAGTTTGAACTTCATACTCCAACGATCACGTGATGGGTCACGTGATCTCCCACTGTTTATCAAGTCACCTGACGACTGGAAGTCGTACCACTCCTTGGATTATTCTGATTGGACTGCGGAGCAGTCAAATCATCATGACACAATCGACTGCAGAGCAGTCGTACCACTTCTACAATTATTCCTATTGGACTGCGGAGCAGTCACCCCTCTGACATGATCGACTGCGGCGCAGTCACGCGTCTATTCGCCATTGGACACTATTATTAACTATCTCTGGAATGTTCCATTCTGCAGTATTCCGCAGCACCCGTGGGCAGCCCTAAGCCTGCCCTAGAGTTACGCACAGACCACCTCTCTAGGTATATAAGCTAGCGCAATACAACGGACAGTCCCTCAGACTGTCCACCTTTGTGAACTCCTCTCCTGCCTGCCTCCTCTTCCTCTTTGCGCACAGTGCCCCTTCAGCTATTCGACCATGAGTCAATACTAAGCACCACTATCCCTTGCAAGTTTGCAAGTTCAGTTGTTGAGCCAGTCAGCCTCCTTCGCCACTCTCAAGCTCTCCACCACCCCCAGTCTTCAGACCCCTGTCATGCCTCCCTGTCGAGTGACAGTGAGTCATCACACTTGGACAGTCTTAACCAATAAGACCTGACTCTGGGTGTTCCCTTTAAGTGTCAGACTACGACTTCACGCAGTTTGGCCAGTGGGACGGAGATTCTGCGTCGTACTTCAACGACAACGGTCAACCCCTGACTCCTCGCGTCCTCCCCTCTATCCTCGCAGCCCGTATCTCTGCCTCTCCTCTCACCCCCCTCACTTCTCCCTCCACCTTTGTTCAAGAATTTGAACAAGGCTCATCCACCACTGGTACTCAATACGAGTACATTCTCACAGACATCCACGGCACCCCCCTCTCTGGTCTCCCCTCCCCCATCACACGCCCCACCACTCCTCTTGAGTACAGGGAGGAATACAACCCCGAGTTCGATATCCGGACACAAGTAGCTGTCCACTCCACCCCGCGTTCCCCCACTCTGGAGCTCATCTACCCTGACCCTCCCTCTGAACCTACTCCCATCTCGCACCCCTCAAGTGCCCCCCCCTCGTATCCCATCACCCCCTCATACTACCACTCCCCCTCGCGTCCTGACTCCCGACTCCCCCATCAATTACGAAAGAGTCGCTGAGCAAGGTCCCCTCTCCCCTCCTCCTAATCAGGAGAATATCCTCCCTGTCGCTTTCTTTCGTCCCCCCTCTTGTGTGAACAGCCCGGAAGAGCATCCCCACCAATACATCGCCGTCTATACAGAGGAAGGAGAGTCTTGGCGCCCCTCCTCTAATTCTCTCAAAGAATACTTCCAGCGTATCCCCCGGACCACCAGCATCGTCCTACACCCCCATGTATTCCCCTCTGTCACACCCTTCCGCATTCCACCCCCTCATCTCTACACTATCCTCCCTCGCGCCATCGACCCTGCCTCCCATCCCAATTTCCCGGCCCTCCATATCTGTTCAAAGGCCATCCTCGACCTCCCCTCCATCAACCTCCCCCTTGGTACTGTAAGGTACGACTTCAGAGAAGGCCTATGCAACACCTTTGCCCCCCTCAGCAACGAAATCAGGGCAGGGTATACGGACTCATTGGTAACACTTGAGATTCAGGACTTTCTTGACGGACGTATCATTACCACTTACGGACACCTTCATTTCACTTTCAGAGGACAGGTTTTTGCCCACTACCAGGGCTATTTTTTTGAAGACATAATCTGTTCCAACCCTTCTCTTCTTTCCTATTGTCTTTCCCCCTGTGTCCCAGCAGACCCTTTTGATTTCATTCCTACTGTCCCAGACGACCAACCACTGTAAGGTAGTGGTATAAAAAATCTTTGTTGCCTTGACCTTTGAATCGAGTGATTCAGACCAATGCAGCAGTAAGTCTTTTCTACTCCCTTCTTTGAACTATAAAAACTGAGTGGTTTTAAGTGTCAATCCCCCCTACTGAAGTCCAGCACTTGGCAATAACCTGAGCCCACTTTAACACCCACAGAGATCAACAAGTCTGTCGATACTATCCTTCCACTTCCTTCGATAACCTCATCGACAACCCCGTATTCATTGTTGGACGGACCCTCCTTTGGTACTCAAGAGCCTCATTTACCTCTTCGAGTTCGGAGAGACTTGGGACCACGACACCCACAGCGATTTTCTCAACGACCTCTCAGCTGTGGTCGACGCCTGCAACGACCAACTCCTCTTCTGGCATCTTTCTGACATCGCTACTGATCAACTCCAACTCTGGACCAGAACTGACTACCTCTGGTTCAACTACATCCCCCCTCGTCGTGATTACCTCATCCAACAACTCCAACACGGAAATCCCATCTGTTTTATAGAGAAATTTTGCCTCTCCTACGAAGAAATCCAGATAAACTTTGGCAAAATCTGAGTTTTGGACGAAGACAGAAATCCCCGCCTAGTTGCCACTGAAGGCATCAAACTAACCTATTCCTGGAGAGAAGAAATCTGGGAGACAACCTTGACTAATCCAGACACCAACTGTCACGAACCTATAAACTTGGTTCGCGACTCAGGCGTCTAAGACCAGCCCGTGCCGGCCCGGTCTTATGTAATCACCTTCCTAAAGGGGAAATCCGGATTCGGAGTTTGAATTTCGTACTCCGATGATCACATGATGTGTCACGTGATCTCCCATCGTTTATCAAGTCACCTGACAACTGAGAGTCGTACCATCCCCTGGATTATTCTGATTGGACTGCAGAGCAGTCGTACCACTCCTACAATTATTCCTATTGGACTGCGGAGCAGTCATCCCTATGACATGATCGACTGCAGCGCAGTCGTGTGTCTTATCACTATTTTTTACGATCCAGCCGGATCGTTCGGACCGTCGGGTCAAGGGTTCGGGATGGGATGACGAGGAGCAAAGGTACTTTGCTCAAGAGAATGTAAGAGACGAGTGGGACGCGCTGTTTCACTCAAGGCTGAGCAGAACTTGGCTGGGATTTATCAAAGCTAAGACAAGGTATCTAGCTACAAAATGAGCCCCTCTTTATACTCTTACAGACTGTGATTTTCGTAACTATTTTCTATGAGTATTTCCACAGATGCCTTGCTGGCAGTCCCCCATTCGATACGCTGTCAGTCCTTTGTTACTCCATACTCGTCACATGTCATGTGATCGTGACACAGCCCCCTTACTAGACGAAGGCGTCTCGCCTTCCTGCTTAGCTTCCGGAAATGAGCGTCTGCGGTGTACGCTGGCCCTGTCATAGGGTGCAAATCTCAGTCCGTTAGTACTCGGGGACTTGTCGGCGCAATGGGTACAGGGGTCGTTGAAGCAGGGGTGACGGGCTGGGACGAAGCACCTGCTTCCCTTCTGGCACAGTATGTGTGGCCTTGGGCACTCCTGGGCTATGTGAGCACCTTCGCAATATGGACACAATACGTCTCTTGGAGCTTCGTTGTGGAGCTGTGTAAACGGCAGAGGGGGGATAGATGGAGGGACGCGAAGGTCCCGGAGTGGTGGGCGCGGGGGAATGGGACGTGGGGCTACTCCCGGGAGGGTGTCGAGATGCGCCCTGAATCTTCTATCGTTAGATCCCGGTTCTTCGATGTGGTAAATGTCCAACCCGCGGGGCAGGGGTTGTGGTAGGAAAGGGTAGATGCGCGATGTGATATTAGCTTCCCGCAGCCTCTTGTCTATACCTTCCGCGTCCGAGATCCAATCGTTCCACGCGATGTCCAGATTGCGCATCCGCATGAACAGTTCGTGTTTGCGCTGCGTCGACTTTCTGAACCTGTGAACGTCGGCAAGGGCCCCTGGATCTCCGACCAAGGTGAGTGCTCTATCGACTTCGTGCCTCGCTGAGTGCGCCTCTGAGAACAGCGCGAGTGAGTGTCCGGCTGCGACTCCTGCTTGTGGGCGTGGGGGGAGTTGAAGGGCGTATAGTGGTTTGTAGTAGTGCGGCTTGTCCTTCCCTTCCGTGCCCAACGCCACAGGCTGTTCTCTTTGATTGATCGCAAACCGAATGTATGGCGTTGGTCCCCTAGTGCCATCTTCGTAAGGGATGTCGAATGCGTACGGTTCTGTACGCCTGGCTATCTTCCACCCCGCTCCTGGGTGTTCTGGCGGTATGGGTTCGGCCAGCCTGACTTCTGGTGGCGATCTGAACACTTCTCTGGTACCTGCGCTCGGTACTTGTTCTAGTGTCTGCCCTTCAGGACTGTCAGTGACCGAAATGGGTGCTTCCGGTTCGCCTCTCTCCCTCGGTAGCTCTTCGATTGACTCTTCTACGGGCGATGGAACGTCCGCCGGGTAGATCCCATATTCTCTGATGGCCTCCTGGACCAGTTCTTCTTTCTTCTCCCTGCGCATACGCTCCCTTCTCCTGGCCCTAACCCTTGAGTGGCGTCTCCAACGTCCATCGTCTTCCTGGTAAGTGGCGAACCCTACAGAGTCGTCCTTCGTCGTAGGGGTGTCCGCACGAGCGTCGTGGTCCGCCGCGACCCACGCCCATTTGTTGACGCGTCTGTCGATGTCGCGCCTTACTTCGACAGGAAGTTCGGCGTCCGTGACTAAGTAGTGTTGTGGGGGATGGCGAGGATGAGGTTGGATGAGCAGGTCCATGATTAGTTGGTTAATAGACATTGTCGCTCGTTTGCTGGCTTTATAGCTTTGCAAGCATTCCGGAGCGTGGACGTCTGTGGCGCTTTCCCAACTGTCGTAGGCGTCTGCATATCCTTTCCAATGGACGAGATATTGGAGGGTCTTCTTTTGACCGGTCCTTCTTTCCCCGCGGATTTCTTCCACTTCCCATTCTTCTTGTCCATCGATTATGTCCGGGCATGGTTCTTCGAAGTTTGGGCCATGAATCTCTGTTTCTCGGTACGGTGTTAGTAGCGTGGCGTGGAAGACGTTGTGAATCTTCCATTGCGTTGGCAATACCAATTGGTAGGACGTCTTCGATATTACTCGTGCTACCATAAATGGTCCGTATCTCCTGGGAGCTAGCTTGGCCGTTGGATGCGTGGTTCTTAAGTTTGTCGCTTCTAGCCACACTTTCTGTCCGACGGCGTATAGTTCGTGTTTCAAATCCTTGATCCAGGATTCTTGCGCAGACTTCATGGCGATTGCCGCTTGTCTTCGGGCATCCTGCAATTGTTCCAGTCGTCTTGATGCTTCTTGCGCCTTCGTGTGATTATTGCTAGGTTGGTGTACTGGCGGCGTAAATCCGACGAGGAGTTCAAATGGTACCTGTTTGGTAGTCTCCGACTTCCAGGCGTTTAACGTGTACTGGGCTATAGGTAACCAGTCCGCCCAATCGTCGTTGTGATTGCTAAATATACGCAGATATTGCTCCAGTCGTTGATTGGTACGTTCCGACTGGCCATCTGTTTGCGGGTGATAAGCGGTACTGATGTTTTGCTCGATCTGCAGTTTTGTCACGAGTTCCTTGAATATCTTCGCCGTGAATCTGGGATATCGGTCTGAGATTACTTTCTTTGGTAATCCGTAGTGCGGGAGTACGTGTTTGAGGTATATAGCTGCCGTTCCTATTGCGTTGATCGTTTCGTTGCATGGTATGAACACGCTGGCCTTCGTGCATCCTTGGTCCGTTATTGTCAAGATCGTGTCATACCCTTTTGACTTCGGGAGTTTTGTAATGAAATCTAGTGCTATCGTTTGGAATGGCATCTGTAGTCCCTCATGAGTAATGGGGTAAGTTGGTATTTTGGGTTTTCCTGGTAGATTTTTGTTTGCTTGGCACGACGCGCATCCGTTTACGAAGTCTGTCACATCCTTTTTCATGCGCGGCCACCAGTAGTGTTGCTGAATGGCGTCTAGTGTCTTTGTTATCCCTGGATGTCCTGCCGTCGGCACGTTGTGGAACAATGTGACCACCCCTCTTTTTAGGGTGACATCGTCCACGATGGTGAGGCGACCTGTACGGTAGAAACAACCGTTCAGCATGGTTAGTGTACCGTTATCCACGAGGTTCATGAGTGACGCGTTATGAGATGTTTGTGCTGCTCGGAGCCGATCGTCGAGCGTCGTGGTCTGTATCACGCCGACGAAGAAGGAGGGAGGTAGGACGAGAACGTCTGCGTTGTCCGGATTGTCTGAAGCAGGGATGGAGTTGGGATGTCGAGATAGCGCATCTGCCTGAAGAAGGGCACCCGGTCTATGGATGAGGCGGAGGTTATAGTCGGCCAAGACATTGACAAGGCGTGCGACGCGGCGACTGATGCGTTGCGGGTGTCTGTAATGTATAAGGTTTGCGTGGTCGGTGTAGACCGTGACCGGGTGGGTACTCCCAACAAGTAGATGCCACCAGTGTTCCAGACCTCTAACGAGGCCGAGGAATTCTCTGTCGTACACGTCGTAGTTCCGCTCTGCATCGTTGAATGACTGGGAGAAATACCCTACTGCTTGCGGCTTTCCGCGCTGATCTTTTTGTGTCAATATCGCTCCGATTGCGAAAGCTGAGGCATCGGTCTGCAGTTCGTAGGGGCTGTTGGGATCCGGTTGGCGAAGTGCCGGTCTGCTGGTCGCAATCTGCAAGAGCGTTGTTAATGCTTTCGTGCACTCCTCCGTCCACTGGAACGGTACATCTTTCTTCAATAGTGCGTTAAGTGGTCGGGTGATGGCAGCGAAGTTTGGAATAAACGGCCTTTGATAATTGAGGATGCCGAGTGTGCTGCGAATCTGTCGTACTGTGGATAACGTCCGTGGCCAGTCCCTTAGTCCGCTGACCTTGTCTGCCCCCATCCGGATGATGCCTCGATTGATGGTCATACCCAGGTAGTCAATTTCCGTGACTTCGAAGACACACTTCGCCAGTTTGAGAAAGTAGCTGTCGTTCTGAAGCACTTCCAGAACTGCGCTGACTATTTCGCGGTGTCTGCCCAGATCTTCCGTCGTGGCAATGAGGATATCGTCCATGTACACGTAGAGCTCCCCCGGGTATTTGTCTAAGAGTCGCCTTAAGAGTCTGTTCATAGTGCGCGAGAAGGTCGCTGGTGAGTTCGTGAGTCCGAAGTACATCACCATTGGTTCGAACAATCCCAAAGGTGTTTTAAATGCCGCTTTCCATTGGTCGCCGTCCTTGATGAGGATGTTGTTGTAGCCCCAGCGAATGTCGAATTTTGTGAAAAGACATTTATTTCCGAGCGACGTAAGTATATCCTGGATTAGTGGCAAAGGATATTTGTCTCGGATCGTCCAAGCGTTTAATGCTTTGTAATCTTGTACGGGCCGTTGTGATCCATCTTTTTTCTTGATGAAGAAAAGAGGTGACGCATATGGAGATTTGGATTCTCTGATGTAGCCCTTTTGAAGTTGTTCGGACAAGAAAGCGCGAAGATCTTTCATTTCTGCTACGTTCATAGGGTACACTTTTGTTCCTAGATGATTAGGAGCCCCTTCTTTCAATAGTATGGCGTGATCGTCTATGCGCGTTGGGGGGAATCTCTGCGCGGCTTCTTCCGAGAAGACGGCGGTGAATCTTTCGTAAGCCTGTGGCAGTTCTGTTGTCTTCTTGACTCCGGCCGCGAACACCATCTTCTGCGCTATCGTTTCATTGATTTCTGCCCCTCCTTGTCCGATGGTCATGGGTCCTCCTTTGTAGGTCCCCTTGGACCAATCGATTTCTGGCTGTCGTAGTTTGAACCACGGAAGTCCGAGTATGGTGCGGCAAGATCCTAAGTTCGTAATGAAGAACTCAAGTACGTCTTTGTGATCTCCATCAATAAGGGTGATCCTACACTTGTCTTCTAGGGCTCCAGCGGTATTGATCGTACCATCTGCGTTACGGATGTCTATTCGTTCCATGGGTTCTGTGGTGAAACCTAGAAGTCGTGCGGCGTTTCAATCGATGAAGTTTCCGCTAGCCCCAGTGTCTAGAAGGACGAGCAACTTCTGGTTAGTTCCACATATGCCCGTTTCGATTGTAACGGATTGTTCTCGAACGCTTTGCACGGTGTTTATAGTGAGATCGTCTTCATCGCCTCCCGTTTCCAGTAGTAATGAAGTGATGAATTCTTGTCTTTCCATAGGTGTCATCCCCAGAACTGCTCTTCTGGCTTCGTCCTTTTGCGGAATGGCTTCCGCAATCTTCAGCTCTGTAACGGAAGGACTCGAGACTGCGTTAACGCGTTGCGTGTTCAGCTTCTTCTTCGGGCAGTTCATTGACATGTGTCCTTGTGCCATGCATCTGAAGCACCGCCCTTCTTTCTGGCATTTTAGTTTCTCTTTGGGAGTTCTCTTTGTTTGCCAAGCGAGTTTTGCTTGTCCGATTTGTACGTTGTCTACGTCCATGGGGACGATTTGGTCGTTACGTGAAGGGCGTGGGACCTTCGTAGGTAACGTCTGTGCTCTTCCTTGTTGCGTTATCTTTCCTCCGCTGATGTTAGCGATGGCGGTGGCGATGGCCTTATAGCGCTGTGCTTCTTCTCTGGTTGCTTCTTGCCACTCGGTCATTTTCTTGGGCATAGATGGCCTTTTGAGGCATGCCACGAGAAGTCCCTTTTTCAGACCTCTTTTGAAAAATTCTAGAGTGCTGTTGGCGTCTGGGTCCCATTTCGCAATGGTCGCGAGCCTTTCAAACGTCGCGATGTAATCATCGATATCGTCGGCGTTCATAATGAGAGTGGTGAGTTGTTGATGAGCGTTTTGTTCGCTCAGAGTGTCGGTCCAGGTTAGTTTGAATCTGGACTCGAAGGCGGTCCACAGGCTTTCGTCCTTTTCCGTTAGTACCGGCACGCGTGTGGTTACGCTTTCGTCCAGTTCTCGGCTGACTCTATCTGCCCAGTCGTCCACGGTTGGTCCCCTAATATAGGACAGTGCCAGGCTAACGCGGCTGTACGGCAACTTCATAAGTTCGTGATCTCGATTGATACGTCTGTACTGATGGAATTCTCGTAGAAATTGGAGGCTTTTGGCTCGATTTCCGGTGAATTCCTTCGGGGGTTGCCCTTTTAGGGATCCGTTATTTATGGTTGTCATTGCGGCTGGCACTGATGGGGTAACTTGAGGTACATGACTCGTGGTAGTGGGCTGGGGCAGGGCGTAGGAGCTAAACGCTGTTGCTGTAGCTTTGTCGATGGGTGTGAGTTTCTCGAATTCCTTGGCAAGTCCTTTGAGAGAGTCTTCGCTGTTTCCGGGCTCAATTTCGGCCTCTTCCGTGTCTCCTACTTTTGTGGTGTCCGGTTCTGTCGTTATTGCGGTGGTTATTCTTTCCGGATTGGCTTCGTCTTCTGGATTCCACCAGCCTAGTCCTAAGTCGTTATTCCGAGAGATGCGAAGTGACTTTCAAGTCACGAAGTCGTCGTCTCGTTTTTCAAGCAAATACCACGAATCGTTGATGAATTCGGTGTACCACGCGACTCCTTGGATATGGATACGATATCCCTCTCTCGCGTCAAGGCGTCGTCCGAATCGATGAGCGTACGCCCAGTACGCTTGTCCTCGGACGTGTGCTGGAAGATCTTCCGACCAGCGTCTTAGTACTTCGACTGATGTGTCGTCGTCCGGGATGTGGACCCTTAGGCTAGCCACAGTGTCTTTGTCTGATGGTTACGCGTGAATATATTCACTGTCTGTAATTGAATCGCGGTGTCCGTTGTTTCCGTCGATGTCGGTATCGTGTCTGCGCGCCATATGTTCCGCGCAGGGTCGGTATGTATGGTCTTAGCTTGTTTTACGATCCAGCCGGATCATTCGGACCGTCGGGTCAAGGGTTCGGGATGGGATGACGAGGAGCAAAGGTACTTTGCTCAAGAGAATGTAAGAGACGAGTGGGACGCGCTGTTTCACTCAAGGCTGAGCAGAACTTGGCTGGGATTTATCAAAGCTAAGACAAGGTATCTAGCTACAAAACAAGCCCCTCTTTATACTCTTACAGACTGTGATTTTCGTAACTATTTTCTATGAGTATTTCCACAGATGCCTTGCTGGCAGTCCCCCATTCGATACGCTGTCAGTCCTTTGTTACTCCATACTCGTCACGTGTCACGTGATCGTGACACTATTGGACACTATTATTAGACGTCTCTTGAATGTTCCATTGTGCAGTATTCCGCAGCACCTGTGGGCGGCCTTAAGCCTGCCCTAAAGTTACGCACAGACCATGTCCCTAGGTATATAAGCTAGCACATTACAACGGACAGTCCCTCAGACTGTCCACTTGTCTTAATCCACTTGTTACACTCTCCACTTGCCTCTTCCTCCTCTTCGTGAACAGTGCCCCTTCAGCTACTTGACTGCAGTTCAAGTACTTAGCGCCACTATCCCTTGCAAGCCTGCAAGTTCTGTCTGTTGAGCCAAGCGTCCTTATCACAGTTGTCCTGTGCCCCGCCTCGAGTTCTCCACCACCCCCGGTCTTCCGTATTCCACCGTCATGCCTCCACTGTCGAGTGACAGTGAGTCATCACACTTGGACAGTCTGACACAATTAGACCTGACCCTGGGTGTTCCCTTTAGTGTCCGACTACGACTTTTCGCAGTTCGGTCATTGGGACGGAGATTCTGCCTCGTACTACAAAGAGTATGACCACTACACCCCTCCTGGCCCTTCTCGACAATCCTCTCAACCTCGTCGCCTCCCATCG
>JAKEYF010000350.1:0-58328 GCA_021527775.1 Lactarius sanguifluus | reverse complement strand
AACACCGTGCAATACAATTTAGCGAGGAAGGGAATAACAAGGGGTTTGGGACTCGCCTCGATTCCCTTCTCTTGGGCAATATGCCTGGCAGTCTGCACCCGGCCGTGCCGGAGGACCCAGTCTACTATCCACCTGTCTAAGCGGATGTCGACCCATCGTGTATATTCAGAGTCCTTGGAATTCTGGATACCCTCGATTGTTGCGAGGTGTTTGCATCTCTCACGCATGACATCCAAGGTAGGTGAACCTGCGGTCGTTTGCAGATCGGACAGCTAATTTCAAATAGGGGAGTGAGCGAGCAAGCTCCTCACAATGAAGGTGGATATAGACCTTTCGTTTGAGACCTTCGACTGTCTATCATCCCTCGAGGGACCTGATAGCTCCCTGAGGATCTTCTAGACAGGAAGACTGGCATTTTTTGCCAAGTCGTTAGAGGCTGTCTGTATGGCTCCGAGTTCACGCTCGATGTTCTTCTGAGCGGTGCGAAATACTTTACGGTAGTTCTCGTACGGAACCTAAGGGAAGACATGAACCCGAGAAGAACAGAGAATATGCAGCTACCCTAGCAAACGGTTGTTCAAAGATCAATAGGCCGTCCAAGTTAGGTTTGCTAGCGGACATCGAGTTATCGCGGAGGATGGAGCGGAATGATTACGTGATGGATGATATCTTCTGGTTGTCGCCGTTGCGTTGCCAACTGACTGAGCGTGAGTGAGTGCGGGGGTGTGTCCATGTGGATGGCCCGTTCCTGTTCCTGTTCGTCTCATGATTGCGGGATCAACTCATTGGACACTCTGACAACTAATCCTCTCCAGACACCGTCCAGCTTTGTGACCATAAATCATGTCCAATCAATACGCACACCCGACTTTCTACCAACAACATCAACAACCCCAAGTTCACGATTACCCGAGCAGCGTTGACGGGTCACGATCCCCTTACAGCGATTACCCACAACAGCTTCGACCTTCGCAGCATCAGCCCAGTCAACCTCGTCAGACCACTTATCAGCTTCCCCCAGCAGCCCAGCCACTTCCAACGCCCGTTTCCCCGATACCTTTACATTATCTTGCCCACTCACACAGCGTCGATCACATTTCATCCCAAGTAGCTCCCGGTCACAGCCCACTTTCAGCGCCAAGTCCTCAATATCCTCTGCAATCACCAGACATCCCTCGTGTAGGCTATACTTCCCCACCTACAAGCCCTGTTTTTTAATGGCCTCTCTCGGAGGCATTGCCCACTCCTGGTGCTCCACCATCACAGTTCACTTCGCCTCCATTTCGTCCCCCTCTACCTACACCTGGACCTACCCCAGTACCCTTCCCGCCCCGGTCCCATAGTCACTCATCGCAAGCACCTACATTACTTCCCGGTGCAGCCATTACTGTCCCAACACAGCCCCTGCCTTCTCTTCCCTCTGCTTCTCCTACCTCGCCTACAAGCAGTAGGCGCCCCCTCCCCCTTCCCCGTTCTACCCCAGGTAGTTTCTCAGATGCTACCCGGAGCGCTAGCCCGGTCAAGGATGGCATGAAAGCTTCTTTCGGGGTGTCTGTGCCATTCCCTGCGGATTCCTCATCTCACCCGACCAAATTTGTTCCTTACTGGAAACGCACCCTTCCTGAGCCTTCTGATCGTGCTGCCAGTGCATCCAGCTCACAGGAGGCTGTCAACTCGATCCACTCGGCCCAAACTCGGCCACTCTGGCAGAGGACAACCAACAACGCGATCGTACCAAAAGCTTCACTAGCGGGCGACCTTTACCACCCTCTCCGCTCGACGGTTCCATTGGAAAACCCCCCGTCATTCCGCCCACGGTTGGTGTTTTTGGTGAACGTTCTCGAGCACTTCCTAATCCTTCCTCCTCTCCCGTGAGAGCGAGCACCCGACCACCATCTCCCGTCAAATCCGCTCCCAGCGGCCCGTCCCGACCCTACACTACTGCAGGATCGTCGGCCCCTCGGCCTGTCTCCCCAACCAAGAGTACCTTGCCTTCTCGTCCGATTTCTCCTGCCTCATCGGACAATGATGGGAAACCATCCCAAAATGGCAAAGCGCATCAACTGGACGCGGAACACCAAGTCCACAGTACGGAATAAGAGATTTACCTCCCAAATCCCGATCTGTCATTAACCACAATCATGCCAGACATACTCGAGTGCCAGCATCGATTGGCGGGGATGAAGAACCTCTTCGTGGTCGCGTTGGTCGCTCGTCGACACTTCCGGATCCCCCACCGCAGAGCTTCCCTGTACAGTTAAGCCATCGTTCGACTCAGTCAGTGACAATGCATTCTGCCCCTACAATTCCCCTTGGAGCAGGCTCCTCCGGACTCGCCACTTCACAACCTTCCTCGCCTACAGGATGGCCGACATCGCTCCCTTCTCTTCCGCGTGCACCTATCCCCAGTACTGGAGAACGGTCCACTGCCAGCCACACGCGCAAGCCAAGACGAGAATATGTCAACTTAGATGATGCGCCACCACCCTCTCTCCGGCGCTCTCCTTCTCCTTCCGGCATTTCCACACGGACTCTCCCTCCAATGAAAACCCGGTCCATGCCATCGAGCGCCAATAAAGTTTATACTCGCGATCTGCCCACACCCTCGCATCGCAGCGCCGTGTCTGTTCCATCGTCACCGGAGAAAGCAACTGTCAGCCTCCCTCAGGTACCATCAGCCGTGAACCATCAACGGTCTCGCAGTCGCTCTGTCACCCCCCGCAAACGCCCGCCCGCCACCAGTAGAGCGCCCTCGTGTTCAGCAACCAGTGATCTCTCGTCCTCCTCCGTCGGCCTTTTCCCAGAGATTTGCCTCTGGAAAACCACCGCCGACTGAACCACAAGTAACTGTATCAGCGCCTGGGTGCACTGATGGGAATCCCGTCGAAGACTGTGGAAATGCCTCGATTTTTGTTTCCGAGCCCGAGCTCCCGCAAATCACCTTTTCTGATCCTACGTTAGACACGGACGACGACACGTTTTCATCAGAGGAAGTACGTCGTGACCACGAGCACTCGAACAATATCCCGATGCCTGCCACTGGTGGCGGGCGAGTTTTCCCGCCTGCATCATCTGCTCGTCGTGGTGGTGGCTTAGCATGTGGCGGTTGTGGCGGTCCAATTGTTGGGCGCATCGTCAGTGCGATGGGTGTTCGGTGGCACCCAGGCTGCTTCCGGTGCTCTGACTGTGACGACCTGCTCGAATATGTCAGCTCCTACGAGCGTGACGGTAAACCTTATTGCCATTTTGATTACCATGAGGTACAATTATTTTCTCTCTACGACCACTCGGCACTTACCGTTGAGCGGTGATCTAGCGTTTTGCGCCAAGGTGCTATCACTGCAAGACGGCGATTGTAGATGAACGCTTCATTACCCTTGATGACCCGGAGCTTGGAAAGCGCACGTATCACGAGCAACACTTCTTCTGCTCTGAGTGCGGTGATCCGTTCTTGGCACCAAGCATTGATCGTCAAAACGCACAGGGTGCGAGAGGCATCACGTTCAAGGGTGATGGCGAGTTTGAGAACGACGATGTCGGCTTTACCGTGTACAAGGGATACCCATATTGCGAGGCGTGTCACGTAAGACTCCGCTCCCCGAAATGCAAAAAATGCAAGAAGGGCATCCGGGACGGAATGCAGGCCGTGGAGGCTCTCGGTGGGAAATATCACTGGGAGTGCTTCTGCTGTACCGTATGTTTCCGCCTTAGCGCTCGTTTCCTACCCCAACTCACCTGTTATATAGGGCTGTGATAAACCGTTCGACGACCCATCATTCTTCTTGCGGGAGAACAAACCATTCTGTGAACGGTGTTATAGCATCATTCTCAAGAGCGAGTTGTGATCGCACGTAGGAAAAAAAAATTTGTTTTTTTTTTTTTTTTGACGATCATCTCATCACGACCTGTGAACGCCCTACTGTATTTGCCTTCAGCCACCCATTGATCTGTCATGAGCAACACGCCAGCAACATGCTTATGCTACGTGTATGAAGTACTTTGTGAATTTCAATTGCACTCCATGTCAAGCAAAATTAGATTGTAACTGTAGGGTTGTCATTGAAGTAGTTGCCCTCCAGAGAGCCCAGAAGCGTATCGGGTTCTAGAAAGCGCTGTAGACGATGTAATTCTAGTAACGCGGCTACTTCCCCTTCCCGATATTCCTTTGGCTCTAGCATCTGTGGTGCAGGTACAGGAGGAAGGTTTACGAACACATCGCGTGCGTCCCGTACGGCGCGGAGGTATGGGCGAAGCGGAACACGTGCACGTGGGACGTACCGCTTCTCTTCTCTGAGGATGCGCTCTATCGTGCCGTACTTGCGGATAAATTGTAACGCTCGGCATGGGCCAATGTTCCGAATACGTGGTGCGAAATCCGTCCCGAGCAGGAGGGCAAAGTCAACGAAGGTCGGGGCGTCGAGACGGAGCGCAGACCGCACCTCTGAGCCTGAAATGAGCAAGAGGGGTTTTTCTTTGCTTGTGATATTACGGAGAAGAGGTGCCCCATAGACCAGCACGTCCTAGAGAGCAAGGCTTGGTGAGCGAAAGATAACAACAGAAAGGTGTCTGAGTCCCCCAACATACGGTGTCTTCGCTGGCAACATAGTCTGCAGAGCCGTTCAGTACTAGAGAGGAGGCGAGGGCCTCCGCTTCGTAAGGGCCTGTAGTGTCGATACATGGCACGCCCATCGCGTGCAAGACACTCTTACTCTCCTCATACGTAATCTCCGTCGGGGGGTTGCTACGGCGAAGGAGGGACTCGACCATAAAGCAGCTCTTCTCTCGGAGGGACGCAAGGATAGTTTCAGTTGGCGACTCCTCGTGGTCGGACGCCTCCTCAGGATCTGTGAGCTTTTCCCAGAGTTTACCTTCTTCTACGGTCAGCTGGTACTGGGTCCTGGACATGGCGGCATGGGCGACTTGAGCATCGGTCAGGTCCACGGGTCCCAAAGAGACGCGCGAAGTGCCGTGGACTAGAGACGAGATAGCAGTCGGTTCGGTCTGAACATCAGCGGGCTCTACCAATTCCTGGGAATCGGCCACTGGGGGTGTGGCTGAGGTGACAGCTGATGGTATCACCTCTGCTTTTGCCATACCGCGACGGTAGTCCATGTAGAGATCAGTCAGAGATGAAGCCAGACCCTGCCACTTTTCACCCTCTTGATAGGCTTTTGGGAGTTCTATATCTGGGAAGAAGAGACGGTCGCCGGGATCATATCTGCCCTCGTTTTGATTGATCACGCCAAACGACGGAGGAAGTTGTCCAATATGAGGCAAATCCGGTTCTTCGGTCCCAGCGCTGTACTGGCTCGCGAACCTAGGATGCGGTCTTAATTTCTGTGCGAGTATATCACGGAGGGGACATACATCAGATCAATATCTTGAGGCGCGACTGCGGTGGTATTGACGGAAGGGCAATTCTCATGAAACAGATCTTCTAAATCTGCATCCTCCAAATGGGAAAATTCGCCAGGAGATAGTGCAGGGCCTGCATCCAAGAGGTGGCTCCGAGAAGACTGACTTATGGGTGATGACTGACTCGCGAGATCCAGGGGCTTGGGCACGAGATTGCCTTCAAAATTGGACATATGTTCCCGTAAGGCGGTCACGATGTGCAGGCGTTCGTCTTTATCAAGTAGGCGCAGAGCATTCAAGTCCTTTGTCATATCTAGCAACCGCCTTAATCTGTCTGATTCTATCTCGCCACGGAAGGCGTCTGTACGCCTTATGTTTCGCCGCCGACTTTGCTGTGTCGCGTCAATCACACAAAAAAAAATTAATACAGGGGAGGCGACCATGCTTACCTCAGAGCTCTTTGCAGTGGTCCGTTCTTCACCGTCGAACACGCATATAGCTCGGATTCCGTGTTCCTTGAATTCTTGAATAAGGCGGTACCACCCCAAGATATGCCTATACTCGTGGGGCGTGGGCGCGAAGTGGAAGCGTTGCGTGACGAGAGTCCCATCACTAAAAAGAACCGGATTAGGCAGGGCGAACGGAGAAGACGGCGGTCGCAGTCACATTACTACTGTCTTGTTGGAAAGGGATTTGAGGCGGTTGGGCAGCTGCGTGATTACATGTGGACTGCTCGAGTGTGAGACACGAAAAGAGCCAGTGAAGAAAGACGCACCAGGCTTTCTGCAAGAATGGTGTGAGACCCAGAACCCCCATGCGCCAGCGCCCCTCGAGCTCAAGCCGAGTATTGGCTGGTGGTGAGTTTGTAGTTGGAGGCAGATTCCTATTTTGGTAATCGGCCACGACGAACGAGAGGCGCGCGACGATTCTCGAGAGCGTATTTCGACTTTGATACTCTACTCAAAAACGCCAGAGCAAGGCAATCCGCGTGCGTCAGACCACTCTCTTTTTATCGTTTTCCGTGTCTTGGACTCAGAACATCGCCAGCTCACTTGCTCACTTTTCTCCCCTGTGACGACACTTTGATAATTCCTCGCAATCCACCATGTCTGTAATGCTTACGAAGTTCGAATCCAAGAGCAATCGTGTGAAGGGTACGCAGGCCGCATTGCAAAAAACTCGCAGATCCTCACAAGTTCCTCAGGCCTCGCTTTTCACCCGACACAGCCGTTGCTCGCCGCCTCGCTGCACAATGGAAGCGTGCAGCTCTGGAACTACCGTATGGGCGTCTTAGTAGATCGGTTTGAGGAACACGAAGGTGACTTCCCGCAATATTCTACACCAACTTGGCACTTATCCTTGTGAAGGACCGGTTCGCGCGGTCGCCATCCACCCCAGTAGACCGTTGTTGGTGACCGGAGGCGATGACTATAAGATCAAGGTCTGGGGTAAGTCAATACGCCTGTAATCTGGACCACTCCCTATATTTACGTATCTTAGACCTCCGGCCGCAAAATAGGAAATGCCTCTTTACCCTACATGGGCATCTGGACTACGTGCGCACCGTCCAGTTTCACCACGAGATGCCTTGGATCGTATGTATTATCATCATGCCCTTCCCACTTGTAATCAATCCACTTCGTGCCCTACAGATATCCTGCTCAGACGATCAGACCATTCGTATATGGAATAGCACCTCCCGGAACTGCATAGCCATCCTCACTGGCCACTCCCACTATGTCATGTCCGCCCTTTTCCATCCCAAGGACGATCTTGTAGTCTCCGCGTCTATGGACCAGACCGTCAGGGTGTGGGACGTCTCTGGCCTGCGCAAGAATACGCCAAACTCAGCCCCGGGCACGTTCGATACATTTGACAACTTCTCCACGGTAAAGTATGTCCTGGAGGGTCACGACCGTGGCGTCAATTATGCCATCTTCCACCCCACACTTCCGCTCATCATCTCTGCCGCCGACGACCGACAGATAAAACTATGGAGGATGAGTGATTTGAAGGCGTGGGAGGTCGACGCGTGCCGTGGCCATTTCAATAACGTCTCCAGCGCCGTCTTTCACCCCAAGCACGAGCTTATCGTATCATGTGGAGAGGACAAAACCGTTCGGGTCTGGGACCTGGCTAAACGATCTGCTGTACAGACTTTCCGCAGAGAGCACGACCGCTTCTGGGTCTTGGCTTCGCATCCAGAACTTAACCTCTTCGCTGCGGGTGCGTGCCTACCTTGTGGATCTACTCGCTCGTTGATGCCCACGCTATGAACAGGTCACGATAATGGTCTTATTGTCTTCAAGTTGGAACGCGAGCGCCCCGCGTTTGCTCTTCACGGGGACACCGTGTACTACGTCCGGGACAAATACGTTCGATCATACGACATCAACACAGGTTCAGATATCGGACTCCTCAGCGTGCGCAAGTTCGGTAGTCCGTATGTCCCTCCCAGGACGCTCAGTTACAACCCAGCGGAACGCGCTGTCTTGTTGACCATCTCGTCTGACAACGGGCTGTACGAGCTAACCAATCTCCCTAAAGATATTTCCGGAGAGCTAAAAGACTCATCACTCGATGGTAAACGCGGCCCTGGGCAGAGTGCAATATTTGTTGCCCGTAACAGGTTTGCTGTTCTGAACAAGAACACGCAGGTGCGTCGCGATGTGCCCGAGGGTTATCTGTTCTAACGATCCCCGTGCAGCTTATCGAGGTCTGCGATTTGACCGGGGCTACCGTCAAGAGTATCAAACCCCCTGTTCAGACGAATGAGATATTCTTTGGTGGAACGGCTAGCCTCATTCTCAGTTCCACGAGCTCTGTTGTGCTCTACGACATCCAGCAACAAAAAACCATTTCTGAGCTCAACACTCCTCCGGTCAAGTACATCGTATGGAACCAAGACGGATCCCAAGTTGCCCTTCTGAGTAAACACAGTGAGTACCTTTCCCGATTCTTGGTATAGAATAAAGTCTTACTTCCACCCCGCGTACAGCCATAACAATCGCCAACAAGACCTTCACCCAGAGTACACTCATCCATGAGACCATTCGGATCAAGTCGGGCGCGTGGGACGACGCGGGCGTATTTGTTTACTCTACCCTGAATCACGTCAAATACTGTCTTCCTCAGGGGTCCGTCTTCAACCGCTGTTTTGTGATCCCGTTGCTCACCCTCTCAACTACAGTGATCACGGGGTCATTTGCACCCTTGACAACCCCGTCTATTTGACTCGCATCAAGGGCAAGATTGTGCACTGTCTGGACCGTTCCGCCCGACCACGCACTATAACCATTGACCCCACAGAATACCGATTCAAGCTTGCACTAATCCGTAACAATTACGACGAGGTCTTGTACCTCATCCGCACCTCTAATTTGCTGGGTCAAAGTATCATTGCATATCTGCAGCAGAAAGGTTTTCCAGAGGTACGTGCCACTGAAGTGCTCATGGTACAACCATCAAACAACTCGACGATAGATCGCGCTTCACTTCGTCGAAGATAAGAACACGCGCTTTGATCTGGCTATTGAGTGTGGTAATCTCGATGTCGCACTCGAGACTGCCAAAGCGATCGATCGCCCCGAATGTTGGAACCGTTTGGCCCAACAAGCTCTCAAACAAGGCAACCATAAGGCATGTACCCTTGTCTGTCACGTCAAAGGTGATTCTGATTATCGTGTCAGATTGTCGAGAAGGCCTATCAACAAACCAAAAACTTTGATCGCCTCTCGTTCTTATACCTTGCAACAGGGAGCACCGACAAGCTCCAAAAGATGCAGAAGATTGCGGAGGCTCGTGGTGACCCAATGTCTCGTTTCCACAACGCACTGTATGCGGGTGACATACAGGGTCGTATCGCCGTTCTACGGGAGGTTGGCCTACGTATGTGTTTTTAACGTTGACAGTCACACCCGGTACCGACACACCACCCCAGACCCGCTAGCTTATTTGACCGCCAAGACAAATGGTCTCGAGGATATCGCCCTCGAAATCCTAGAGAGTGCTGGGCTGACTGAAGGTGATATTGACGACATTCCGGATTTCGGCCGGGCAAGCCTGAAGATCCCACCTATTGTTACTCCGACCGCCAACCTTGTGTGGCCAACCGTCCCAGGCGGCGAGAGTTTCTTCGACCGCGCTCTCGCTGACGGAAACTTGGAGACTGGCGTTGAACCCCATAACGGCGACGCCGCTGTAACATCCGTGGCTCTCGATGACTGGGCCAAAGACGAGGAACATGATCTAACTGCGGACGAGGATGGGTGGGATCTTGACGTAGGAGCGGATGGAAAGGGCAACGAAGGTGAGGTAGCTGAGGAGGTTGACGAAGAGGAGGCAGAGGAACTTGGAGCCGGCGCTGCGCCGGGTGTTGACGAGACCGAGATCTGGACGCGAAATTCACCATTTGCTGGGGACCATGTCTCCGCTGGCTCTTTCGAGACGGCTATGCAGGTTGGTTTGGCCGTTGACTGCCTTAAACAGTGCAAAAGCGATGACACCTTGTTTTGCAGCTGCTCAATCGCCAATTTGGGGTCGTCAACTTTACTATTCTTAAACCGTTTTTCGTCTCCACATTCCGGTCCTCTCACACGTATTTGTCACCACTGGCGTCACTCCCTCCTCTGCAGCTGCATATCCGTCGCGACCCCGCGGAGTCATCTCTTTCTCGAGTACTACCGGTGTCGGTGCAGGCCCTTCGCCAAATTCGCGCAGAGTTGTCAGAGGGACTTCGTGCCGTGTCGGGTGCAAAGCTTCCCGAAGCGCAGGCGATATTCCGGTCTGTCCTGGAATCTCTACTGTTTGTAGCCGTCTCGTCAGATGAAGAAGCCAAGGAGGTGAGCGCCGTCTCATACTGCATGTCAGTTCTCTGACTTGGGTCCCTTGGTGTAGTGGCGCGAAACAGTGACCACGGCTCGCGAGTATTTGCTCGGTGTTTCGATTGAGCTCGAGCGTCGCCGTGTTGCTCAAGAAGAGCCAGACAACATCAAGAGAGGCCTTGAGCTTGCAGCGTACTTCACGCATTGTCAACTCCAGCCTCCGCATCTGCGCATTGCCATGCGCAGCGCTATTCAAGTTTTCACAAAAGCCGGGAATTCGGGGAGCGCTGCCAAATTCGCACGGAAGTTGCTTGACCTCGATCCCGATCCCAAAATTGTCTCTATGGTAAGATGCCACCACAATACTGTAATTTGTGGGATATTGCTAAGTTATGAGTAGGCTCGACAACGCATTGCTGCCAGCGACCGCAATCCGCGTGATGCTGTAGAGATCTCATACGACGAGTTCACTGAGTTTGAGATCTGCGCCGCAAGCTACACGCCGATCTACAAGGGTTCGCCCAGTGTGCGGTGCCCCTACACGGATGCGGCGTTCCTTCCCGAGTTCAAGGGAACTCTCGACCCGCTAACTCGCCTGACAGAGATAGGTGCTGTTAGTTCAGGGCTGCCTGCGCCGCGGTAGATAGTTTCAAGTCAACAATGTCCTCTACAAGTAAAACATGGTATTTTTCTGTTTGTGTGTTCCCGGATTTCCTGTCCTTTGCACGTGGTCTGGGATTAAAAATCACGAGACCGCGTCGCGTCTGCGAATGGTCTGTCTCACTTAACGGGTCTACATCTTCGCCTATTCGCGCATCGGATATATGCTTCCCGACCTGCAATCACCTCTCCCGTCATCTCCTGGAAAAGAAACTGCCAACTCTGTCAGGATGCGTTCATCTCCGGGCCTAAGGTCTTCCGGCCCTGGTGCAGCGGGAAGTGCCCCAGATGGCAGCAAACCTCGGACACGCACCGTCGCTGCTATACTGCGCGATGCCTCAGCTCCCTTCGATCGAAGCTCCTGTATAGTCACACCCTTTGATAACGAGGCCATGCGAGATATGCAGTATTATCAAAGTTAGTTGAGCGCATATATGCGTACTTTATGCGCATATACCTGCTTGCCGTACGCATGAAGTGTGGTACTAATGATGGCGTTCTAGGTCTAAAGGATAAGCAGCTCGAGATTCTTGCGATGATGAATAGTTGGGTATTTTCGCGGCTCGTCGTCGAGAACGAGAGGGCGGGAGAGTCACTGGCCAACATGATGGATTCGGTTGCAGAGGCAGAGAGAGAACAAGGCAGGTCCCTCTTGTCTCGTTTGCTCCTTCCCTGTCTTCCTGGTACGCATGCTCCTCACTCTGGGTCCTTCCCTTCTCCGAGTTCCGCGTGTAGTTTAGACACTTCCTTTTGTGAGTCAGCGCTAACCATTCCTTGTCGTTGGGTTTGGTAGAACGAGTGCGTGCGCAGCTGGAGAGTTGCGTTTCTAACATCAGGGCGGCCCTCGCTACTCTGAGTAGGGCAGTGATGTAATCGTGGATCGTGGAACGGTCTATACCAAGTAAGGCAATTCGATAATACGGTCTCGTGAACGCGGGGGCGTGTTAACACTGTCTTGGTCTCTCTATAAGCTTGAAGGGTCATAGTTTCAATATACTCCATATTCTGGTGATTGTGCTCCTCTACACTCACCTCGCTACTTCGTTACGTGCGCCAACATGGCTACCAGTACCCACCACTGCTCCTTCGTCCTCTTGGCAGAGTTCGATATTGACCGTGGTGCTCAACTCACATACCAGTTCCCACAGCCGTTAGGGACCGACGAGGGGTACGTTTTCCACCGACCACCGTCTTCGAGCGACATCTTACTTCTCTGGGACTCACAAGGCTCCTGGCCAACTTGATGTTGCCCGATGGTGCCGAGAAGCATCTCGAGGATTGGACCATATTTTTTCTCAACCAAACGCCATTTAACACGATTGCGCCGGTTCTGGCCTTGGAAATACCAGGGAGTGTGGGGAAGGAGAACAAGTCGGAGCTGCTTTACGTGCTCAACTTGGTCCGTACCAAGCATGATAAGACCGTACGGAGGTGAACCACCATATTTCGTTATCTACGCACATAAAGCTTAATCCGATACCTAGGGGTGCTGTCGTAAAGGCCATGGCGATATGTACACCACATCCCTTCATCCAGATATTCAAAGTACGCCTCTTGCACCCCCTCCTTAATCAGTCAATATTCAGCTAACATTTCCGACTAGCCTGTACTTCTGCTGGCGCTTGACGACTATTTCTCGTCACCGTCCCAAGATTGTCTGGCACGGCTGTTCGATACTATCAACTCAATGGATCTGTCCGCCGCGCCAATCCTGACGCGTTCCGAAAAGCTTATCATGCGCAACTCTGAGCGCAAGGATGTTTTCATGGAAAAGTTTACCTCGCGTACCGCAGAGACATCTCAACAACCTGGAGGGAGGGGATATCATCGACCGACGACCTCTGTCGGGTCACATAATAGCTTCGACGAAGGGATTATCATGCGAACCAAGGACAGCCTGGAGGGGCGAGGGCGTGCGAGTTCCGATACGAGCATCGTGGCGTCGTCGATCTCTCATCACAACGGGGCACCACATTCCCCGTCAGAAGCTTCGACTTCGTTCTCCTTAGGAGGAAGCGCGGTCTGGGTTGGCGACGAAAGTGGCCTGGTTGAACACGCCGCCCCTCCCGGAGTCGCCTCAAGCTACGGGAGCCACGGCAGTTCGACGGCACCTAAGAGTGGTAGAAGGTCGACAGATGCCTCGTCGAGTTCTTCTTCTCATGGCCAACAACAGCGCCCACCACTAAACACAGGGACATCGGACGCTCGCTTCGTGACGAAGGATACTCACTATTACCATACGACAATTGACTACAAGGGCCATCAGCTACCGATAAAAATGCCTCTGTACACATTCCCCCAGGAAGTCGGCGACGTACGTGTCCTCCGACAATTCTGCCGCTATATCTAATTCGGACACCATAGTATTCCCTCATCCAACTCATCCAGACCTTCTCAAGTGCAACCATAACTGGACCGTTGCACCCTCACCTACATTCCAACGGGAGTCTCACCCACCCTATCATCCTAATGTTCAACGCGCTCGTAACTGGCAAGCGCATCATCTTCCTCGGACATAATCGGCCTGCGGGTCAGGTATCCAGTTACGTGTTGTCCGCATGTGCGCTGGGATCTGGCTGCGGCATCATACTGCGGGGGTTTATAGAACGGGCCTTTCCTTATGCCAACCTCACAAATCGCGATGAATGGGAATCCGTGTAAGAGCTCGACACAGCCACACGGGCCGCTCATGACTAATTTTGCTTGACTTGACACCGTTCCTAGGCCGGCATACATCGCTGGCGTAACTAACCCGATTTTTGAGTCATCGGGATCCTGGGACCTCCTGTGCGATGTGGGTGGCGGGCGCATGATCGTTTCTAAGGACATCCACTCGTCGCACCCTCAATCTGGAACTCAAGGAGGACCGCCATCGTTGATTACACGCACCGGAACGCTCAAAGCTGAGTCGTCGATTGGCAGCGAAGATGACCTTGGTCGCATTTCTGGACGAGAAAAGGAAGCGCCGAGAAGCGATTATACCGCAAAAGCAGACAGCGCTGATAATGTATTCATCGAGGACGTAAGTACAGGAAATCGTGCTGATACCTAATAGCTTTTGACGCTTTTCCGTGTCCTAGATCATTACTGCCATCAACTTTCACTTTGGCGAAACACTGGTTCGAGCGCGCTTTGTAGAATACGTATGGCGTTTTGTTCGGCTAGCCTCTCGGTACGAAGAGGACATACTCGGAACAACGACGATCGGCTTTCCCGGTGGTTCGTTCACCGAAGGCCCCGGGGATACTTCTCATTTAGGAAGCGGCATCGTCTTTCTCGACGACGCCGCTGGTTCCCGGGAGGTGCTAGCGAACGCAAGTCGGATCGAGGGTTGGCGACGAACAGCGATGCATCGTATGTGTCAAGAGGTAATAGTCACTGAAGCTTTTCAAACCGTGGATTACGCTATTTGGGCTCATCCTCGGGTGTAACAGGACTTCAAGCACAGTCTTGCGGGAAGTGCAATCCGAGGGTTTGACGTCAGTCATCAACTATGGCGACTGCGGAACGTAAAGTACATGCAAGATGCCGAGGTGGAATTAATCATGCGAACTATGGTGGATGCAGTTGAAACATACGATCAGGTCACGGAGGTATGTTCTCCCCTGCCCTGTTATTTGGCGTCGATAGGACCCCCAGTTTTTCCGCTGCAGCTTCTCTCCCTAATCCCACCGCATAACGGAGGCCTCCTCCCCCTAAGCTTCGGGCTTTTCCACCAGCAGGAAGTCGTGCGCGACCTGACAGTTGACCTGTTCACACAGCTCCGCATGTTTCCCGTGAGTTAATCGTACACTTTCCTTGTATGGTCCAGTGACGTCCGATCCATCCACGACAGGTCGGCGTGCAGTTCCTGCAAGCGCTCAATCATTTTCAGCGGTATGCATACGTCCGGCAGGCACACGCGCGCGAATCGCGAGGCGTCACTGCGCGTGACACCGGCCATTTAGCACCACCGGTCCCCTTCTCGAGAACACCGTCACATCGGAGCGAACTCAACCTTGGGGCGGGGTGATAGGTCACGTAGCAGGACCCTGTTATGTAGTGTTATACAGATACAGCTGGAGGTGTTCAGTTGGTCCCCGCGGTTATGTGTCTCCAAATTGAGTTAGAAGTCGTACAGGTTGCCAGTGATCGTACGAAGGTCGGACCGCGAAGGTCGGACAACTGACTAGCAGCGTCGAGGTAGAGCTTCCTCGACTGAGACAGTTCCCCTGACTACCTATAAATTTATCCTAGCTGCGGAAAGAACTGGGAACGTGTACCGCTTTCCACAGCAGGATAGGTATAACATAATGAGTCTTCAAGGTCATCGTCGATCCTATCAGAGCTTCTGCCTCGCCACTAAGACACGTCAGGTTAGCAGAGAGCTGCTAGATGGCCTTATGGTGGACAATCAGGTGAGGTGTGGTGCTCAAGGGTAGAGTGCAAGATAAATACCAGAGCAGTATCTATCAGTAACTAATTAGGCAAATTGGTGTTCTAAGTTCCAGTGGTTTTTCTTGTTTCTCAATGCTCTCTAGACCAGAACACAGAACCCAGAAACACACTCGACATTTTTATGGAGAGTTCAGAACTAGTGCCGATTTTCAGGAGTGGCACAAGACCAGAACAAAGCCAGATATGGGATCCTGGGAAAGGGCAACCTAGCACTCAGTCGGACAACCTCGAATGCGATACAGAGACAACGCAGATCATCCAAGCAGGGACAAGGTCAAGAGAGAGCAGTCTGTGCGATTGGCGTGCGTGATTAGGAGCATGATCCGTGTCCTGATATTAGTGCCCCCAAGAGTGGCACACGATTGTCACTCCAGCTAGAGGGTGGGCCGAGTTGGAGGCTAACAACCTGATACAGGGTTGGGGGCCCGATAGGTATGGTGAGTCGAGACAGCGGTTAGGCTAAGATCTCAGGCTCGTGGCTACCACTGGAGCAAGGGTATGGGAACCGAGCACAGGGCTGCAAAACATTCCTGCTACCGCTGCCAGTGGCGGCCAGGATCTGTTGCGCCGTGCCACGGCACAGAGGCACGTTGTTGCAATGATCACAACAGGCGAGCGACTATCACTGGCACTCGTTGGCTCGATCGGGTCGTTTCTCTCCTCTGGCACTACCACGATCGCTGCATCATTTTCACTGACGCGCTCGGTGCACAGCATACGTTTACACCAATTATCGTATTTTTCCGCATGACCAAGTGCAGTGCCATGTACCCCGCAGTGGGAGATGGGGTGGGGCCTCTCCAAGAGTTGCGTCATTTGCCGTCTGTCATAGGAATGTCTCAACTAGCCAATTTCTCAATGGCACAGCATGAGGTAGAGGTTACAAGTACACACAATGGGTGAAGAAATACCTTGTGATTGGACGTAATGATTTCCCCTTCGCATACAACTGAGGTGATTTATGATCAAAACGGTGCCCAGATGTCCATGTATGTCTCGTACAAGCGGGCGTACCTATTGTACATGTGAATACGTTATAAAATATCGTCATGATTATGTTGAAACAAGATAGAATTTCGTCTAAACCATGAGCTCGGCCGTGAGCTTCTCCTTTTGGTCTTCTGCGGGAACCAGAGGGGGGACAAACGCCGATAACGTGGGGTCCTCGAAGGGCTTCTGGCGCGGGTGAAGGGCCTTCCATATGCACGCACACACAACGACTAGCACTGCGCCTATAGGGAAGAGAGTAGAAACGAGCAGGTGAGGGGGGAGACCGGCAAAGGTCATCCAAAAACCCTGGATGGCGAACAGCAGCATTGCCCAGACGAACAATGCCTTCGGAAGACTATGAACGATCGCAATTGGCTGGAAACCACAGCTCGTGGTATTCCGATCATCCAGGTAAATAGCCTGTCAAATGTTAACCGCAAACACCAAGTAGAATGATGTCACTATGCTCACTGCTGTGGCGGCATTCGTGTCGACAAGACCCCGCTGTTCTCGCAGGAGGACCGAAGTCATGATTAGGCCAAAGGCACATAGTAACAATGAGGAATGGGTCAAGGCAGGGATAGAAGAGACTTGTATCATAAAGGTATTTGATCTACAGATTGCAAGATATTAGTTTGCTCTTTCTGGCACAGGAAGGCGCTTCTCACATGGTAAGTGCTAAGAGCTTGGAGGAAAAGGTCAGTAACGGTGCAGAACCAGTAGAAGTTGGACTTACCCATGATGTCATTTGGTTCAATTCGTCAATGGTTCCAGAAACGTGCTTGCGCCAAGGGGCAGTGTAAGCAAGTTGATCCACCCAAAGGCTCTCGAATCGCACTTGATGCTCATTCGGCAAGCCGAAAAGAAGCGCGTTAGATATGAATGCTAGGACGAGGCTCCGCTTGTTATCCGGAACCTCCAAGATCGATTGATCGGAGGACAGGCGACAGTGCTCTTCCCCGAAATGGGTAAAGAAGCGATGGTTTGCTGCAGTAATGATCGCGAGAAGTCCCTTGGGTCGTAGATGCATAAGACTTACCGACAGTCGCCCATAATCTAGCAACGTAAGTGGTAATGTAAGGGCTGGAAGCATGATCTGCCAAGACCCAGTTAACTGGAGGGGGCGTAGGGTGTGATAAGCTAAACGGACCTTTGCTACGCTGAAGAAGATCGATGAACTCTTCGCTCTGCTTAGCCGTATACGGGAATGTGGGAGTTTCTGAGGTAAGGGAATCTAAATGTTGTCTGTCACCTCCTGGAGCGGAAAACAAACAAGAGATTTCCTGCCTCACCTGCGCGGGCATGCAGAAAAACGACTTGGAGCTCATTCAGAGCCGTCAAAGAATACGGAGAAGCAGTCTCGGGGAACAGTTCGACATGAATCCAGTAATTTTCCTGCAGAGCATATTCTAGACGGAACTTTTAGTTCACTTAGCAAAGTAACGCATGTCCCACAAACGTACGGAGATGGCCGCTGGAGAAGGAGTGGGGAAGTCCAACGCTGATTGTATCGAGTGCGTGCAACCAAAAAATAGTGCGAAGATCATGCTGTGCGAAATAATAGTTGCAAGTGCCCGAGTCCTGATGAATTTCAAGGAATAAGTGGGAGGCCTCCGGAAGTGGGACGTGTTCCTCGGTGATCACATTGCAGATCACGGCCAGCCAGGCATACAGCTGGTCCGAAACTCCAGGCTCGGCAATATGGGCCTCCGTGACGAGTGTGATTCCTGGATGCGTTTCGACGTGGGAGTAGCGCTTCCCCTCCGGGTGAGCGGATACCGTCCATCCCTGAGTCTGGTACGATGGCCTACAGTAGATTTAGTCTTAAAAGTCCTTTGCAACGAACGTTGAAAACCCGACGCACGCCGATACCAGATTGGCCCCCAATGGAATCATAGTGGGCGAGACACGGACACTTAAAAAAAAAGGTTTGTGAGTGTGTACGAGAGAGGACCTCTTGCCTACCGCACGGCGCCTCGATACCTGGAGTCCCTGACGGTGGAAGGAAGGACCGGAAACAAATTGGCCTTGTTGGGACTGAAGCACTCCATGACAGAATAGTTGTTGGGAATGGGAAGGGACTAGCAACCTGCGTCTGTGTGAAATATTTATAGGGTCTGGCACAGCCTACGCCTTGGCCCTGGCCCACTAGCATGCGGTGTTGGGCGATGATTATTTCACCGAGTGCAGTGCCTCATTTTTAATTTCCCGCTCTGGTATTTGACAGAAGAACAAAATTGCTCTATACTCTTCTACAGTCTAGAAGGCGACTTTCGGATGGACACAAAACGGCAAGTGTGGCGGATCCACAAACGGGGACTCCGGAACCGGAACCAAAGAATTCTAGTCACACTGTCACGCGCATCGTTTCGGGAATATCTTTTCCCCTTCAGCAGCAGGTTAACCGTTACCGGTTATCGTCCATCGCCTCAACAGTACTCCCTATAGTACAGCAATGTCGTCCCTTCAACCCGCCCTTCAGCCATCCGATGCAACCGAGACAACTACCGTGAGGTAGCATCCTATATCTCCCAATATCTCCCAAGATCTGACATATCCCTGTGCCCAGTAATACCGCCATAGTGGCTTCTAACCCGCCCCCGCCCGTGCCCTTGTCGTACGCCTAGTATCTTTCTCTTGACTTAACATCGGTTGTACTCATACACCACCCAGGGCAGATGCGTCGTCTCCTGAACAGTGCGTAGGCAACAGCAGAATCCCTAACCCTCAGACTGACCAAAATAACTCGCTCCAGGCCTCCCCCTTTTCGCCCGAAAGGCCCCCCTTCCAAGCCCGTTGTGGGAAAGCCCTAAGCATGCGTGCTTGGTGTGAGGACCAGCTTGTACGTATGTATCCATCTGTTGTTGATTTCTGTTGCCAACAGCAACAAGTATAACAACCTTTCATATAGGTCGCACTGCACTTCTCACAGAGTTTACCTGAGAAAACTGTTGTATTAGCGTTGAATATTGAATATCTTTGTACTGCCCAGAGTTGAAATAAGTGACTAGTGCCTTTTTTTGGTTCTCTAGACACTATGTAGTGCCTCTTCATTTATCTCAGGGCCCAGCAATTCATGGGCCCATCTAGTCTTCGAGAAGTGCTACTTAATAGTATTGGCATCGCTTTTGTGCACCGTACTGTACAGTACTTATCTACGGCTCTTCGAATAATAGGCGCACGAAGGTGCCACGAGACCGGCGGGTCACCAGCAGTGCCATTATCTTGAGTTCCACACGCACCCTGTTAACTCCAGTCCAAGATCACGAATTCGTAGCTCCGTGATGGGGTCTAACACAGTTGCGCCGTAAGCGACAACAGCGACGGTATAGTACCAGCTAAAAGCCAATCGCCGACAGGACTGTTGATACCATCTCAGAAGAACACGCAGCAGTTCATCGTCATATGTAAGTCAACCTAATTGTCTCTACGGTAAATTTACCTGAGGTCTCCTCTACTTTTGTTATGTAGACCGCCCAGGTATGCGTGACAACTAGATCACGACAGACTCGGAGTTTGACTTGTCTCTTTGTGATGACCCACCGGCGTATACGACTACAGTAGTACGACGTAAGTACTCTGTCCTAGTGTCTGACGGCGCTTTGTAAAACCGGTGCCAGTGCCAGTGCCAATACGGATGACACATCAAACAAAGACGACAGCACCCAGTCTGATACCAACGATGTTTCCAACGTCACAAATGATGTGACGAACGCAGATATTGAAACGTACGTGTTTTTTCTCTTTCCACTTCCGCTTGGTGTTTATACCTCAATCGTTAAGTATGAAGAGAGAGTTGGAACGCTACGTTTCACGATCGCCCCCATACAATCCTGCGGCTGGGAATAAAGTTCGCAATCCACCTCGTCCACAGGGCTTGGCAACTGACGCAGCCTACCGGTCTTCGGGAGCCCCGGGAGCTGCAAAGGGCCGCCCTCCTGCTGTGACGGCTAACGCGGGGACCACGGCACAGCCCAAGCGGAAGTGAATTGGGGGCTCGTGTCGCGGCATTGTGTTGTGGCCGACGCACGCATGATATTGTTGGACTGTTAGTAGTGTAGTTCGTGAATAGCGCGTCGCGACCTCGTGTCTGTAACATGATTGTACATGAACAGAGTCAGAAACAGGAACCAATGACGTGTTCAAGTTGTTCATATAAACTCATAGGTCCTCAGACTACAACACCCACTTCCTCGCGATCGGGTGCCGAGCATACATTTCCAGTGCTCGTGGCGTGGTTTAATACGAAGGTCTGAGATGCATAGTACGAACGTGATCTAGCCCACGCGTGATAAACGTTGGCCGCTGAGCCACGCCTTGTTTCCATCAATAGGTTCCCAAGCTTTCCGGATGTACCACCCAACGAGGGCAGCTACTATAGCCGAAGTCACACCAACGGAGAGTCGTGTTACTAAGTTAAGGAGTCAGAGGTAGAAGTAGGTCGTCAGCCTGAGAGGGCGATTGGTTAACCACAGAGGTTCAGGTAATAGCTTTCCACACCGCCGGGGTCATGCCAGTGACAGTTGTGGCGAGCTAGGAGCAGGACAATCGCAATGCTTCCTACGTTGGCCTCAATCGACATGTAGCTGGCGATCGGCGCGGAAGATGCGACTTGTCTTGGGTTTGTTTTATTCTGATAAGAAATGACAACGCCGAAGAAGCCGACATTTGCTGTAAGCGTCGCGGACCTCGATGTGAACCTTGGACTGCGACAGGATCACGATTTTATCCGCCCACAATTCACAATTTCGCGAATGAAACCTCAGTTGCCAGAAAAGCACTGGGAACAATACTGTAACATGATAAGTACGGGTCTTTTGGTCGTCGGAATAGGAACTGTCTGGTGCGGCAGTGATGCCTGTCGCTGTTCTGCCCATAGAACCCAGTGTGCTCAAAGCAGAGGCAACATTCGTCAACGGTTACCAGTTACTAGTTGTTGATCACAATTTTGCACTCACCAAACAAAGAAAACGAGTGAGCGTGAGAACTTAGATGTCAAACATCACAACACCAGCAGCATAGCCGGCAGCGTCACGTCATACCAAATCAGCATCGATGCCAGATTCTATAAGCCAGCCTGGTTTCTTGTACAAGTCTGATCTTTTCGTATGTAAGGTCGAAGGCTTTGAGGTCATCACATCTGTGATATCAATGCTCGAGCTTTATTGTGAAAGCACAGCCGACACAAACATTTTCACGTACCCATACAACAGGATTCGCTGAACCTGAATGCCCATGACTACGGTCCCAAGACGGCCTATCAAAACGGCTGGAATATCGGTAGGCCCAACGGTCTGGATGCGTGCAAGTGCCTACTTCACTGGTACTGCCGCACAATTCGACCAACTGAGTTCCCCTGGAAAAAGTTCCTTGGCATCGCCTCTGACACTCTCGGACTCTCGGCGGCCCTGGGTCACCACAGTAACTCATAGCCAGCGACTGGGTGATCTCAGTTACCAAAAGATGGTACTTTGTGGCAAATTATCTACACAGACTCGGCTTCAAGTTCCACGCTGGTATTTGGCTAACTCCTTGTCTTCTGGAGGGTTGTATTCATACCGGCGGGAGCTGGTGTTCACCACACACACCATGTTAAACGGTTAAACGCCCTAAACCCTGTCTCACCTTGCGCAGCTCATTTGATAAATTCTGGTCCCGACCCGTTTTTACAACCTAGGCCCTTGACCAGCCTGTATCGCACGTTTACCTTTTAGCCTAGTATATACGGTCACTGGTCTAATTACAACCTATGCTTTGTTATGCGCTCTCTCATCATGTCACTTTAGGAGCAACTGGCCCAAGCGTGCTAGCTCGATAGCTGCTGTGCACGGGACGCCCTTTTGTATCGCATTGTGTTCGTGTGTGCAACTCTGGGTTTGGCGTGCTCAGCCCACTTTCCAGCCGGCTCGAGGATCGGACAGCAGAACTAATTTTTACCTGATTCCGGTCGATCGAGTTATTAATAATTCTCAAGAGGTACACCGGTAAACAGCTCGGTATGAAGAAACGGCGATTGGTAATGCGTCTTTGTCATATTACAGCGGCTTCTAGGTAGCATGAATACTAGTTTTGCTTTAATCACCTTCGCGCTTCACCGTTCAAGTCAATTCACATCTCTGTGTGGTCTTCCATGCAGAAAGCACGCTGACACTCGGCGCTCTGTTGGCATGCAGTACCATAGTCATCTACCACTCTTCAGAGTGTAGTCTTAATTAGATACGAGAGATACCAGGACGGCGGATATCAAGGCGGATATCGGGTCAACAGAAAGGTGTTAAAATAGAGCATTGCAACCGCCGGCGATATGGCAGTCCGAAAAGCTAAAGCAGCTGTGTAAAACACTCGTCGCTCGGTGCACACGCACGAACATGTCCGCGAACCCTCCCATACCCGGAAGTGAGGCTTCGGTATGCCATATATGAAGCCACGATGCAGCAACGTGTCGATAACCACGTCGATAACAGACCTCAGGTGCGGCTGCAAGGCATGAGCACAACCTTGTATTGGCGAACAGCTTTCAACGCTGAGTCAACATTGATAGGGGTATGCACAGTGGGACACGAAGCATGGGACACGAAGCAATGAAAAGGATGCGCCCCTGACTGTATTAGTTGGCACAACTGCGGTGTGACAAAGGAACAAATGGGCCACGATGAACAGTCGTGTCATATACGCCCCATCACAAATCACAGAGACAGACATGACTCGGCGCCCACAATGCAAGTTGGTCAGTGGGAAGTTGTGGCATGTGATCCCCAAGGATGAGAAGATCCGATCCGGGCCTATGACCCGACTAGTATCCAACCACATATACAAAGGCGGTAGCCCTATAGAAGCTCCCAAGTTCGTGCAGAAGAAAAATGCACACTGCCCGAAAAATGGAAGGTTTCACGGTGCCAGGGGACAGAAAGGAATATTGTTCCAAGGTTGCGATTAGCACCCTATTGCGGGTAATGGAATTATACTTGAAAGGGGGTCCCAGGATTTTGGTGGGGAAGATACGACGTTGGTTTTCGCACCTATGGATCTATGGTGTTCGTGCCTGAGGCCGCGGGTCTCTATCGTTGTCATGGAGGGGTATTTCTGGGCCGAGTCATGGGACGGGACGGCCTGACATGACATTCTGTGTTTGTCTATCAGTGCAAATGCAACGACGGTCACAGAGCTTCAACCACCTGTGTATTCCCATTTATCCTTTGTTGACTTTCAATTAGTACCGAGGGGCTGAGGCGGTGAAGCCTGAGATGCGTCTGCGCATTTTCCTTCCTAGTCCCTGGCCTAGAAAATAGCTGAGGCGCGTATTGTTGTGTCCGCGTTCAGTCCTTTCAGTGCCCAAGCTCCCAATGAGGGTACAAGCGCAGCAAAAAAAGGTCGCCTTGAAATATGAACACACCCGGAGAGGTGAATCCGGCTAGTATGAGAGAGCCAAGAGATCTACTGCGTTCCACATGTCAGTGGAGCTCTCGGACCATAAGATGGGACGAGTCGGTACACTGGCTAGAAAATTTTACGCAGATCAGAAGATATCTGTACCGCCTCACATATTTCTGGAGTGGGTCCATGTTTTATACCTGGATTGGGTCCGGGGCTACATAGCCCATAGAATCCGGAACGGGTTACTCATAGGATGCCCGAAGAGCCCATTGTATTGGTGAAATAGGATGACCCCGACAGTAGAATTCCCCAGTTCCCTCCAATGGGCACCAGGGTGTGTCTGAGTGTCTTTCAGAGACTCAGAGAAGGGAGGAGAAAAAAGGAGCTGAAATCACAACGCGATAGGTGGGTCACCAAATTTTTTTGCAGAAAGCACAGATGGGCATACTGTGTTAATTTGCTTCGGCCGCGTCCGATTCGGGATACCGGCTACTGTCAGTAACCTCGGCCGATGGCGCTAAGCTAGGCACTCTTAGACTGGCCGAGCCTTACCGGTACTTGAGCTTGATCAGCCGTGCACCTATGCTTAGCCTGCGTTCCGGCACGGTTGAGTTGACGAAAGGTGCTTGACGGCTCGGTCATGCGGGGTCGCTGGCTGTCGCTCGTGTACGTATGTCACTTCCCTTGATGATGCATGAGTGAGCACAGGCCCATTCTATGTCAGGGCCTGTTAGGAACACATTACGATCCGATCCGAACCTGGGTCCCGTCGGTAACTTAACGATTATCTAATAGCTGGGTCTAGCCTTGGGTTGTCCGGCAAGTTTTCGGGCTGTATCCCTAATTACTGGAACAGGGCCTTGGCATGAACAGCTTCGGCTTGTCGTTATTTGATGGGCACCGGAACTGTCAACGGTAAGTAAGCGTTTCTGCAGGGAACAGGGTGTCATGACGGGTGAAAGGAAGGTGTTGGTGCAGGTGGGAACGGCAACGGCAGCGCTAATACCCTGTTTATGTCTATCTATCGTCGAGCCGCACTTGATGCTGCCATTCGCACCTGCGCAAATACTGTACCCTACCCGTCATGACACGCTGTGCAGTAATTCCACATTGACGCACTCTCTGCGGGCTTCCTTGACACTAACAGTTCCGATGCCCAGAGACAGAGTAAATCCCGTTGCCATAAAGGCAAATTCGCGCAAACGAACTCCCTCCACTAACTAGTGACCAGAAACAGGTTAAAGTGACGTGCGCTCACATCAATATACACTTTTACTGACATCAAGTCACAAGGTCGAACGCTTGAATGTGTGATTGTCGACATCTGGAAGCCACCTTCCGGTTCCCTAACTGGCTTCAATGCCTATGTCGCCCTGTCCAGAAGTCGTTATTTGCGATTTGCACGGAATATCGACCTGCCATAGTATAACCACGCAAGCAGGTTGAAACCCGATGTCATGGAAGTGGCCATAGAAGATAATTCACAGGACTGTTTCTACCTTCGACATGGTTGAGGGCATAGGTACATGACTTCAAGACTACAAAGCGATGTTTGGCACTCTCTTGGTGGTGATGTAGAGGGTACACGTCTAAATGGACATGAGCGGCTCTAGGAAAGTGTTGGCTGGCCGACTGGTACGCACAAAAAATCACGCAAATGTACTTGGGTGATGAAGAGCCTGTCACTGGCACAGCTTGTATGGTGGAAACCCAATGTCAGATTGGCGTGAGACTAGCAGAGTTTGTCGGAGGAGTGGCGCCTGGTGAAGCTGTCGGCTGTGATTATGTGATTCCCAAGGTAGTTCACCCGGCCAGTGGCAGCACTCGCCGGCATGCCATGTAGCTTGCCGAAGCCAGAAGCCGAATACAGTTGGCTTAATTTCGCAGTCTCTCGTGACCCAAAACGGTAAGCACATCGGCTGAAACCGAAAGTCCGAATCAAGCCGCGCCTATTCCGAAACTTTGGCTGGGTAAATACTTCCAATGATGTAATATATTTATTCATAACTTGAAAATAAATTTATGACTCGATTATTTTATGATGTAATATGTTTTATTCATAATGTAACAACAACAAACATTGAAAAAAAAAGTACAAGTCGACTAACTATTGGGAGGGGTGGTAAAACGGTAATGGGGCATCTGGAATGGATGTTGGTATTGTGTGAACTGGGGGACGAACGGGGCCGGTTGCGACAGAAAAGGAGGGGGGATAATACGGCACCTGAGGAGGCAAGGTTCCAGGCGCGCGTGAGGTCGACAGACGGGGGTGTGAAGCATCGTGAGGTATCGCGCAGGCCTCCGCGGGACACGAGGTGTCGTATATGGGTCCGCGGCGGTCACGGACGCGTCGGTGTCGAAGGGCTAGAGTCGCGCGCAAGTGCGGCGACGTCGGGAGAGGGAACGGTGTCGGCTGGTCGTAGGTGTCGGAAATGGTCGCGCACGCTTCGGCGCGGCGCGAAACTTTGTATGGATGGCCGCCGGGGTCGGGAACGTGTCGGGAACGAGTTACTAAGGCCGCGCGCGAGTGCGGCACGCTGGGAACGCAAGGGAGTGAGCTACACTGAGCTCAAAAGTTCGAAATCTGTGAGGGAAAGTCTCTGCAATAACCTGAGGTGTAAAGTTGTAATTACACGGGCTATATACTGTGGAATGTAAGCTAAGGAATGAGGGTGAATTAGATAAAGGGGAAAGGGGGAAGCTAAAACGCGAACGGAAGAGTCCGGGATGAGAGGAGAGCCGAGCGCACAGAGAGCGCGGGAACGCGGCGCTTAGAAAGCGGGGGAGAGCGCGAGCGAGTCTAGGAAGTAGAAACTGCAAAAATAACCCTTTCAGGGCCCAGGGAGACTGTGGTCGTATCAGCGGGAGGGTGGTGCACGTGAGGTGAGGAGGGAGCGATGCCGGGGAAGCATCACCCGAGCCACCAATGGGCTACCTGCTAGAGCCCCACATTGTAAGCGCGTTTGCCCAATTCGAATGCAATGACGCACCACTATTGCGCGCTGTATGCCTTCCCATGCTGCCACCCTGGACAGTGCGCGTGCCCACGCGAGCCTGATTCGCATCCTGCATGCAACACGTCGCTTGGATGAGCACCCCAAGGCGCTGCGCCGTTGGGCTGGTTGGGGACACTCGCGGCGCGTAGCTCGCTTGGCTGGAGTGGCATCGTTTGTGACGCGCCAACGGAAGGTGTCTAGGGCGAGGCGAGCAGGCGGCGGCGGCGGCGCTGTGGCGTGATTGACACAGTCGGGTGTCGGGAAGGAAGGTGTCCAGGGCAAGGGTGTCGGGACGCTGTGGCGCACGCGTGGGTGTGTCGGGAAGGTCCGAAAAAGAGTGATCATGTGGACAGAGACTTGTATTTGTTATTATTTATCAGGAATTATCTTATAAACTATTTCTGTTATCGTGTCAGTTTTCTTTTTGATCGGAGATTTAATAAAAGTTCCCACGAATGGTTGAGGGACTGCGAAATTACAAAGACTGCCGAATACTATCCCCTCAAACACAAACACAGTGAATCCCTGACACGGATGTAAACGCTGACTTCAAAAAAATTTGCCAAGCAAGGGGCAAATCGATTTGAAACAGCTTCGACTCTTTTCGGGACTTACCGATTCAGCCTCCAGTCAATTCAATTCAGAATTGACGGTGAGGGGCATCGATAGTTTCTAACTTCTCTCTATTGATGTCGACGCCACACATGGTTATACAGTATCAACGTTCTTAATATTCGTTTTCTCAAGCTCCTGTCTTTTTGATGCAGTTGACAAATCCCTCGGGCTGCCCCGATGAGTACCATCTTGTCACGACTCACAAGGAAAACAAATTTTTTGTTGTGGCGTAACGTAATGTGTGAGCGAAGAGAAGACTGCGCCGAATGCAAATTTCAGTGGGGGCACACATCTGGTTTGCCTGCCAGGGCTTGTCAAGCGGAGGTTTAAGGTGTTCAGGGAAACCGGCGTCTATTTCACCTCGTTCGCCCCCACAACTCTATAAAGTCCACCCCATGGACCTTCGCAAACTCTTCACTGTCCCCCTTTGTGTGGCGTTACCGTACGATCAATGGCGGAGTCAACCTCCGATGACCTCATTAAACTGTAAGTCTGACTTTGACGCAATTTTACGTCCCTCATCTTTTTGTAGAGCAACCCCTCTCGTACGCTCGGCTTCGTTCTGTTATCCGTGCTACTGATATCCCAACAAAAACGCGTAGCTCTTCGGACCACTGTTCAATTGGGCGCTTTACGGCGCTCTCTGCGTCCAGATTTGTAGGAGACCAATCCCTTGGGAGCAGCCCACTCCATTGACCCAAGTCCAGACGTATATAGCTACAATTTCCCAAACGACCATCGATCCGTAAAGTTTCTAGGTGTGTCTCCGAACGCCACTCGGAAGCGTTGTTGACGTCACGGGGAACATTGAACAGCTTACTTCGTGTTCGCACTGGAGACCGTCCAAACGGCGCTGACTGGGGCCGACGTCTACTATTGGTTTATTGCTGGATTTGGCGACAGGGAACGCCTCAAGAGTTCTCATTACGCTCCCATAGACATTGCTGTCACCGACGCAATCATTTCATTGATCGTCCAGGAATACTTCTGTTATCGGATCTGGACGCTGAACCGACGGTCGTCGTGGTTTTGCTTGATCATTGCCGTCGTATGTGTTGACGCTCCTACGCTCTTCAGCCGCTGGACGTTTTCTTGAACATAGACCGCTGTTTCCCAATCAGTTGGGGCAGCATGGGGGGGCTTCAGGGTGAGTTTTCAACAACCTTGATCAAAACGCATTATCTTCCACGCAATTCAGTCAGTCGTGGTCGGGAAGTATGCGGTTTCAAAGGCAGCTCTATATGTGCGCATACTCGTTTTGGGTCTCGGTCGCCACACTACCTTATACTCTGTTACACTAGTTATGGTCGTTGCCGAGTTCTTTGGCGGACATTCTGATTGCGGTTGCAATGACCCTGCTGGTACGGGATGGCTACATTAGGTCCTTTACTACGTCAACGGAGCCCCTTTTATACAGCTAAGACGAAAGGACGAAGGTCGATTCGCTAATTTCGTATTGATCCGCGTGGTACGCCTCATCATAGAAACGAACGCGCTTACTGGTATCTATCCCTCGGGCGACTCCACACCGACCAGCATCTAACTTCCTATTGAGCTAGCGTGGCCATAGCCTCCTTCGTGCTTTTTGTCGCCTTCCCCGTAAGTTAGACTCAGTTGTGCACGACCCAACCTTTGACCCGACGTATCCAAAGAATGAGATATATTACACATTCACGTACGTTCTATGGTTCCGTCTCCGTGTATCACCCTAGCTAATGTGAGCAAAAGAGCTGGGATCATCGGAAAACTGTGAGTGACACGTACAGCGTGTGAACCACAATGCTCACACCGGTCCCAGGTACTCCAACACCCTCTTGGTGACCCTCAACAATCGCATCTACTTCCGTGACCACCAGCCACCTGAACACGGCGATAGCGCACGCGTCACGTTCTCTGAACGGGTTCGTGCTACCGCATTGACCTCGCTCAGTTTCGTCCGAGCCGATCCGCAGTCACAAGCGTCAACGGGTGATAGTTTCAAGCTGGGCACCATTTCCCAGACGGTGAGTCTAGAAAAACAGAAGGGTGACGCTGTCAGTACGAGCTCCCAACCAGTATGTGCATTTTCCCATCGCAGCCGCTATCTAATCCAACCCTTCTGGACAGATCAGTTTCGCTATACGACCACCTTCGGGATGACATATGTTTTGAGTCGCGACGGGCCCAAGACTACAGTCTACAGCAGGCGCGTGGGCAGAGGGCCGAGAGGACGAGAATGAATAGTGACGAGAAGTTAATGCGCCTTGGATGCTGCCTTGGCCACTCGTAGATGTACTTCTTTACTTCATCGCCGACGAAGACCCAGTACTTAGCTAACTCGGTCATCCATTGGGCCCAACACACTGCACTCGATATATCGCGGTTTGGCATGGACAGAACGTAAGAAATACATGAAAAAGAATGGGCAAGAGATGGCGAAATACAACGTAGAAGGCTGAATGTAGTCATGAGATTGAGAGGAACTTGGAAATCACAGCGAAGGGTGTATACCCCGAACCACTGTCAATGTACTGTACACCCTCCCGCCCCTCGCAGACTGTTCGGGCGGCCGCCCTCCTCATCCACTGAACTCCCGCCAGTGTAGTAGACCCCCTTGAAATGAGAGCAAGATCCAAGCACCCGCAAACGCGATAGACGATATAAAGTAATGCCGGAACAGGTCCCCAAATGACACTGACTATACTGTCCCTTACCCAGTGTTCGGACAGCACCTGGTTATCGGACAGTCGGCAAGCGTGACAAACAGCCAATTCTCATTCTCGTGACAATAGGGTTTTCGTCTTAAAAACACCTGGAGCATGTTAAAAAGTGGTGCTAGATGGTATATGCCTGATTTTTTAGGAATCGGACAAGAGAAATTAGAGGTGTCCAACAACCAGGTGCTGTCCGAACACTGGGTAAGGGACAGTATGCAACCGTTTTTTTTTGCGGGGTTTCCCCCCATGATGCATGATGCATGATGGCTGAATTTTCAGTGAAGTAAGTGGCTATTCCATAACCCAATTTCACGAGATACCTATTCTTCTACAAGATAACTCAAAATTTTGAGAACATTTGTCTACTATGCACTGAGTTTTGGAAGACCGCTTCCAAAGAAAGGGGCTGCTTGAAGGGCTGCGTTACAGTAGAAGTTAGAACCTGCTGTAAAGGTGTTACTTCCATAGTATTATGACAGCAAGATGTCAGCATGAAACGGGGGCAACGTTGGCAGGGGGTGGACGGCACACTGTTAATAGTATGGGTGAAATTGCACACTAGGTCGCGTCGCGAGATTGGTACCTTGAGGTGGCACATTGTGTGACATCGCCAGTGGGAGCACAGCAGATTCAAATCAAGAAAATCGCTACAGGTTCCTGTTTTTATTTTTATTTTTATTTTTTAGAACCATTTGCGTGCTGTCTGGGACAGTACAATAATAAAAGGCCGGTCTTCGAGTAGATAAGTATTGGATCGAAGGCAAAGCCTCACGTGTGCCGCGACAAAGGTAGATAGTCCGAGAAAAGTAACTAGGGCTCGGCATGGCAAGTAATTTGGAGACAAAGGTATTCGAGACAACTCAAGCACTCAAGTGGCAACCTCACCAGAGGGGGGCCGAGGGAAACCTACTATGTGAAGAAGGTCAGAATCAGATCTAGCGAAAGTAAAAAATACGCCAGTAAGGGGCGGTTAGACATGTACATGTGCGGCGTGAGAGAAGAGAAATAATCCTCACCTGGTACATGGTACAGGTTACTGTATTTCGAGTTATACAGTAAGCCTGGGCCGTTCGTTGTACCGTGTCAGGTAAGGTTCCGATCACACTTGTTTTTGCAGTTCACACGCCACATGATTTACGCCACATGATTTACACTGCACCCGACTACGAATCGTACGCAGCCCTGTCACGCTGATGATAGTAACACATCCACATCGTGCCTTCCCATGTGCAAGTCTCACACTAACCTTCATTGAGCGTCATGAATTACGGCGCGATCCAGAACCGTACTAGTAGGCCCTTGGTTACAGGAGTTCGAGTCGAGTTTTTCCGCCTGATCAATTAGCTTGTGTCTGATGGACCCACCGTAACCACAAGCATTGCCGTCCCCTGTTCCACTCATTTGTATACGATGAGAAAAGATGCCCGAATTGCGTCATTCTCAACACCACAGTTAGCGTGTCCCGTTGATCCAACCAGTATGTCGACGCGCACTTACATCGTATACTGTAATTAGCATTAGCAATAGTGTCTGTTTCCCGTGTTGATCCCGAACTGGTCGGTACGCACCAATAGATTCATCATAGTTCAGATCACCTCCAGGTTCACCAATCACGGAATCGTATCCTGCTGGCGGCTGTGTAGGTTCCGAATACAGTCTGGGGAACATTTCTACAATATAGTCACCGCACCTTTGTGAGGCTTTCGTCTGTCGCAGTGAGCTTGATCCCCTCGCCCATCACGACGTCGTTGAGGAGCATTGCCCTATTCGAAGACGCACTCCCCCCGTAGTAATCGTTGGCCTACAGAGTATGCCACCGTCTTGATGTTTATCCCTTTATATGAAACGAACCGACCTTGGATGACGTCGCAGACGTATAGATACCCGCTCCGAACCGGCCGAAGTTAGTGCGTTCACCCACGTGGGCGAGCTGGAAGGAGCTCTGCAACACAAGCATGCGTAAGCACCAGAAAGGAGTTGGATTGGGACACGGGCTGTACTCTGATAATGCTGCATATATTACAATCACTCAACTTGCAAAGCGCACCGTCTGTGGACGTATCCCCCAAGCGGCATTTGCGGATCGTCCCATGAAAGCGACGACGCGTATTCGCACCAGAGGTGCCAGTGCGGCGTTCCACTGCCAGCCTGACACATACGAATGTTAATTATGGGTATAGTGATTCGAACGCATTTAGACTTGCTGATAACGGAAGAATCGGTCCAGCACAGATCGTTCACCGTAGATCCTCCAAATCTGTGCAAACAACATATCAGAATGTGCGAACATGAAACCACGAAGCTGAATGGCCTGACCTTGATCACGGTTGGCACTGGCGTAGGGTGCCTCCATTGTTCAGTGAACTGCTTCTCCACTGCAATTATTATGCCCCATGTCAGAGGCGAGTAGTAAGGCTCAGTCACGACTTGCCGTTCTGGTATAACCTGTTCGTGCTGGGGATTTCTAGAATAGTTGGCGCTGATTGCGGTGCGCTCGTCAGCTCCAGAAGTGGAACCCTCTCCTGCAACGATCCAACTAACCCTTGCTGAGTGCGGTCGAGCTACAACGTTTGGAGCAAAAGTCGCTCTGCTTCTCGCCAACAAGAACTGTTGGCATCTCTTTACAGCTTCATTTGACTTCAGGATGAAACGTTACTACAAAGAGGTCACGCGAAATCACTCACACAAGACACGCCTCGGCTATTCCAGATCGAACTGCCGCACTAGTGATCGATGGACTCAGCCGTCTTTCTGTCTGTGCAGTACAGGAACGCACGCTCTATGACGATTGGAGCAGAATTTTGATTTGTTTCCGTCTGCGTCAACGTATACCGATCTTCGACACCCGGGGATTGTACACAAATCGTCGTCTGGAGTTGGGCTTCTCGATCGGAAGGGGCGCTGGCCATTCTGATTGAATTGCTCGGCACATCGTCTCCCGCAAAAATCGTGGGCTAAAAGGTCGTGAGCACTCGCTGGATCGAAAACCTGTAGCCACGCTACACACCGCGCCCGTTCTCTACGTATACAGGCTTCGCATTGCAGTTCTTTACAGTCACTATTATTAGAGTTCCTGTACTTAATATCTTGCATGTCGACTAACCTTGCACATTTGTGATTGTGACCTAGGGTTATTGGCCATCGCAAGACGGTGAGCATTCCCGCAGAACGAGGAGTATGACCCGTCGGGGTCCCGCCAGACCGTCTTGGTGCAACCAGGATATTCACACTCGGTTGTCGGACCTCGCTGGGTGTCGGAACACATGGTAACTGACAGATCAGATTACTGTCTTAACTTATCGATGTGTCTCCCTTATCACGTGTGTTTTTCTCACGACGACGACTTAAATATACAGGAAAAATCCCTTTTCCAAAAATTCTCAGTGCCTTCGACGAGCTTGCAATTGCTCTCGCAGCCGCATGAGCGCTTTACCGAGCTCATTCCGACCATGTCCATCGCTCCCAATTCCCCAGAACCAGTCGATCTATGATCAGATGTGTGGGTCAGCGTTTGCTACCAACACCAAACAATTAGGAACACACTGGGCTGTCCTCGATCAATTCTCGAGACCCAGTACTTCGTAGTAGGTTACGGAGGTGACGGTGCTGTTTAAACTTTGCTTCCAGTACCTTCTCCATCATGGTGACGTTAACTTCTAGCCAGTCGACGCGCTGATGGCGAATCTGTTTCTTTGCCTCTTGTTGAGCAATGCGGGCAGTGGGCAACATTCGGATGCGCTCCGCAAGTGCTGGGTTGGTGTCCACGAATTTAAGTGCCTGAAATACTGCAAAGTATTCCACGATGATCCCAGTCTCTTCCCATGGAAAGAATGCTTACGGTGCTCAGCAGTTCGGTAGGATCGGCCATGGTATTCTACTGAGTGATCGGAAAAGCTAGTGAACCTGCCGAAATCAAATAAAAATTCCAAGAATAAGCAACAACAGCAGATTCCCTGACTCGTAGTAAGGTTGGTCTGAGTCGTAGAAGTAGATTGGTTCCCCAGGGCCGTCATCAGTTGACTGGCTGGGAGGTGGACCGCTTGTCGGCCCGTAAGGCGTCCTTGTAGTGTGGCTCGTCGTGGCTGCGTCAGTTGCAGCAGAAAATATGATAGTAATGCTCTGGAAGAGTGACATATAAATTGTCGATGGGGAGACCAATGCTATATACAATGTGTGGTTTGTGTGTGCTCGGCGCAATGGGGAAACAGCAGCCTCGGAGACAGAGGGCGTAGATCACGTGGATCTGGATAACGACTTATCTTGCGACTTATTGTTGGATCAAGCAAGCGATCAAGTTGGCGATAGCTTGGCCACACGAAGCCCGATTGTAGCCTTCTCGCCAGCCCCAACCTGCAGGATAATGTCGTCATTAATTCCTGGCCCTAGTTGGTTCTCTCGTTCCTCTGAAAAGGAGCGAGGCGACACGACTCACACGAGATCCGGGAAAGGGAGGCGTAGGACTCTCAGTGAGCCAACGCCAATGGACGTCGACTGGGAGGAAGGAAGTCGGTCCAAATGTCCAGTTTGCAACGGTATTTACATTTTGTTCACAGAAATCTTGTATTGATTTGCGAAAGGTGCAAATGCCAGACCTTATCCAGATACTACCCCCGTATTCTTCTACCACCGTGGCAAGCCATTTTTCGAGTACGTCAATACTACTATGACGAATAGCTGTGACCCACACCGCCTCCTTTACATGCAGGTTTACGAACTTCTCGCTTCACTCGATTGAGTACGATGGAAGGATCTATCCCACAGCAGAACACCGTGCGTAAGGTGTCACACCGTGTTCCCGTCATAATAAGCGCTCCTTCAAGCAGTCTTTCAAGCCCTAAAGTTTCTAACTACGAACCCGGGACTAGCTGAACAGATACGGACGCAACCCAGTGCCCGTGCCGCGCGCGCCGAAGCAGGATATCACCGTGCTCAACAACGAACGGACTGGTTCGAAGTAAATATCGAAGTGATGGATATGGTACTTCACGCAAAGTTCACACAACATGATGATTTGAGAAAAAGACTTCTCGGAACAGGTAATCGGGAGCTCATAGAAGACAGTCCTGTGGGTGTCAAGCGTTTCTTGACGCCGATCTTGGTTGACTGAATGCGGGACAGGATGACGTGTTTTGGGGCATCGGAAGAAGTGGTGAAGGCCGTAACGAACTCGGAAAGGCACTGATGCGTCTGCGAGGACGACTTCTCGCTGCGTATTAGAGAGTGGGATTCAGAGTTCCATAAGTTACTCCCTTATATACTGTTCGCCCCGTTACCTGCCAAGCATCCAGTCCCAGTGTTCCCGCGGATTCTGGAATGCATTCAAGCCCTTTCCCTGATCAGCTACTGACAATGTATTTTACTGTTGGTACTTGCCATCCGTGCCCCAGCTCCGGGGTTTCAGCAACAAATAATTCTATGCGCCTACCGTATGTAATAACAATGATCGCCTTGTTTTGTAATTCATAACTGTTCTCGGAGGAAATTTCCCTGGGATTCGATTGTACTGTTCGGCCCTTTGGAGTACTTGTCGCAACAGATTGCGGGTCCGAATCAACATCAAGGCACCGATAAAGTAGTGTGATGTGCTCAGATCGCAGGCGAAAGAGTCGAACCGACAGCAACCGACGGACGACAGAAAATTAAGAGCCACAGGACTAACAGGGTGGACAAGCCATGCTGGAGAGAGGGATTCCGAGAGGCAGTAGATCTAGATGATGTCAAGCCAATCTCATCGGAACAGGAAGTACAAAGCGAGCCAAGTTAGAACCGATCATGGCGTCAGAGCGGTGACCTACTCCAGTAACCTCGGCGAGCGCTGCGTGTCAAATGGTGTCGCACGAGCACTAAGACCAGTACCCGGTGCAAGTCCGCAAGCGTAAAGCTGGCTTTCGTCGTTCCTATGTAGATCGGCAACGAAGTCGCCCCGGTCCACCCGGGATGCCACATCCAGAGAAAGCAACCCACGTCAGAAACGAGTATGAGATCGAGCTGTAGAAAGTATGACGGCTTCGGACAAGGAACGGTGTCTACAGGAAGTTTCCTTGGAGCCTCTATAATCCCCAGAAAAGGCCGTGTTTGAGCGTGTCATAGTCCAGTCGGATCGCGTTTGGACGTTGAACTCCGTGAGATCACGTAAGGAAAAGAGATGTTGAAGCACTCCGTAGACCAGTTGTCCGTATCGATTAATTTAATCGCGAGCTGTTTCTGAGAGTTCTGGCGAAGTTGGATCAATTGTCCGGGCAACGGAAAAGGGGATGGATTGGCAACAATATGTGGAGTTTCTCGGATACGGATACCTGTCCGCCTTGTGGGTGTATATCACCTGACCGCCCGAAAGGCCAAGGTTGATCGATAGGGACCTGTCTGAATTCTACACGTATGGATGAGCGTGAGAGTTAAGAATAGTCCGAACTATAGTATGTAAACTGGAATATGTGAACTGGAATGATATCCGACTAGTTACAAAGATGTCGACGAACGTGCCGAGGAGAAACCTTGGGAGAAACTCCGGTTAACGGATAGATCCGGGAAGAGATACCGTATATATTATCAACCAGCTCAGACAGCATCCCATCTCCTCAACATTCACATTCATCATCTCAAAGAGACATGACCACCTCCCTCGACCAACTCAAGCAGACTGGGACAGTCGTCGTCTCTGACTCTGGCGACTTCGAGTGTAAGCTTAGGTTCTTTCGGTCCGTTCCGCGCATCTAACCTCCCGCGGACAGCCATCGACGTCTACAAGCCCCAGGCAAGTCAACAGTAGTGTGAAACGTAGTCGTAGAGAATTTGGAGGCTTATGGTACCGCAGGACGCTACGACAAACCCGTCGTTGTTACTTGCCGCGGCCAACAAACCCGCTTACGCTCGTCTGATTGATGTCGCAATTGCATATGGCAAGGAGAAAGGCCGTACGATCGATGAGCAAGTCGATGCTGCTACCGACCGTCTCGTACGTTCTCGCGCTTGAAATATCGGTCTCTCTATATATGGACTAACGACGAACTACAGCTGGTAGAATTCGGGAAGGAAATTCTTGCAATTATTCCTGGCCGTGTCTCTACCGAAGTCGACGCTCGTCTCTCCTTTGACAAGGAGGGCACCAAGGCCAAGGCCAGACACCTCATTTCGCTCTACGAGTCCGTTGGAATCAAGAAAGAGCGCGTGCTCATCAAGATCGCGTCGACCTGGGAAGGTATCCAGGCCGCCCGCGAACTCGAGCGCGACGAGGGCATTCACTGCAACCTTACCCTTCTCTTTGGCTTCGGCCAGGCTGTTGCGTGCGCCGAGGCCGGTGTGACCCTGATCTCACCATTTGTCGGCAGAGTGCGTAATCCCGTCCCTCTCCTTCCGTCATATCATGTAAGCTGGGTGTCCACACCAGATCCTCGACTGGTACAAGAAGTCCACGGGGAAGAACTACGAAGGCGATGAGGATCCTGGTGTCCAGTCTGTCAAGCGCATCTTCAATTACTACAAACAACACGGCTATAACACCATCGTTATGGGCGCGTCATTCCGTAACGTCAGTCTCGATCCACGCCCGCAACCTCCTTCAGTTCCCATTCCAAACCTTCTGTCTGATGTATTTGCTCTAGGTCGGCGAGATCAAGGCACTGGCGGGTGTTGACTTCCTCACCATCGCGCCCCAGCTCCTTCAGGAGCTCAAGAACAGCACCGGACCTGTTCCCCAGAAGCTCAACGCACAAGCCGCTGCGCAGGCCGACCCGATTGCCAAGGTCTCCTATGTCGACAACGAGCCGGAATTCCGCTGGGCGCTCCTTCAGGACCAGATGGCATTCGACAAGCTCCACGAGGGTATTAAGAAGTTTGCTGAAGACGGTGACACCTTGAAAAGCGTGCTCCGCAAGAAGCTCGGGGCATAAAACACATGGACGTGGTTTTTCTTTTTGTACTCATAATGTACGATGGGAGGAGTATTAAGTCTGCTGTAAGGCTAGTGTTGGAGAAACCAGCAGTCCAAATCAATCTGGTTATTTTCAGAGATCATAGTCTCAGTCCTTTGACACATTGAATGGAACCAAGAAAAGGTATCGAATTATCGACATATCAAGGATATAAGTAGACCCCGAAACAGGGAGAAAGTGGTCATACAAAGTGGAATCAGGTCGCGGGAGCCGCCATGTGCGCGCGTTGGTGAACATCTCTCCACTGCTCAAAACCTTTGAACGGCACCTCGCCGCACAAGTTGCGTGCAATCCCGTGCAGCTCGTCCAATAACTGTAATATTGGTTATTGGTGACAGCCGCTTATCTCTCCAAAATAGGGCGCACCTCTGTGAGCTGGAGTACAGCAATGACCGCCGTCGCGAAGAACAAGTAATTCAATGAACGCAACTCCCGTATGTGGTCAATACCGTGTTCCATGGCCGGTGTGTTGGAATAAGCTGCTGCGTCGTGGTAGAGCAACCGATCAAGCAAGCTCTGCGGGAGCACGGAGTGCATTGGCTCTCCTATGCGGAGCGACTGTGCCACTAGGGAGAACACGGAGAGAACATCAGATATCTATGGAAAGTCAGTGTCTGGAGTGGTATATCAAACGGGAAATTTGTCCCAAGGATGAACGCACGAAGTTCGGATTTATGACTTTGGTATGTCGGAGGAAACCCGATCGCCACTCGTCGTCGAGCTCTGCGAGCGCGCTGGCAAGCTTTTCCGGATCATTAGAAGGTGCACAGTCGGAAAAAGAGTCGACATACTTGCGCAAACACGGATATCATTTCCTGCTGTATGTCGATCAACCTATCATATTCTTCGTACGGCCAGTGGCCGCGCACGCTCCCCTCCCATCTCGCCCATCCCGCCATCTCCTTCAAGTCACGAAGTTGGATTGCAACCTTGAACAAATTATCGCGGAATGCATTGGCCCATAATGGCAGACCGGCCCTCTTGAGTTCCTTCGAGGAGGGGGTGTTTGTAATCCAGGCGGACATAAGGAAAGTATATATATGGGACTGCGATGTGAGGGTGTTGGAGCAACCAAGCCGCACGGCTTTGCGAGCAGATTTGGCAGGCAGAATCATCGCAATGAAAGATGCGGCCGACCCTAACCTCGGCTTAGTGGAGATAGTGCAGGAATGTCACGAGACATACCGATCATGACCAATGTCCAGCGCTTCCAGGCGACATGCCAGCCGACCCCGACATTGGAGATCACAGGAAGATGGGCATCAATCCAAGAGTATCCTACAATGAGGACTACAGTGGCCTAGGATGGGATAAGGGCTCAAATGATTCACGGAAACTAAGATCACGCGTACAGCCATGAGGATGATGCCCTGGAGATACTGTTGAGGAGCAAATAGCCGGAAGAACATCAGAGGAAAAATGAAGACAGCGACGCTCGCTCCGACTCCGTATACATTTCCTCGGGAGTTAGCATTCCCTGCACAAATGAGATCCACACTGAGAGAAATGAGGAATGGCTATATCGCTCACCAATATACCAAGCCAACAATCCAACAACGAGGCCAATGAATGTCCCAGTGAGCCGGATGAAGTAGCTGTATCACTCCAAGTCAAGTGATCGGAAATAAAAACGGAAACCTACGAACTTATACAACTGGTCGCCGGCGTATATCGTCAATGTTGTCTGCGCCATGATAAGGGCCCTGCAATGTCATGCTCAGGGTCACGGTGAATACGATCGGGCTCTGGCATACCATATACCCTTCTGCACGTAATAGAAGTCTACCAAGAGCAAGTCATTCAACTCGGACGTGCGACCACGTTGAAGGGAACTCACGCGCAGTATTCCTGATCACAGATGGCAACCAAAGCGCGACCGACAGAAACACATATCTAAACACGAACTGAGTAGCAATCGTCAGCGCGTTGACCCACAAGCCAGATCAAAATGCGAATGTACCAGGGCTTCAGGAGTTTTGGTCCATTGGTAGATGAAATGTATGCCCCCCATAATCCTTTGCAAGGTGTTTGTTGGCGGTCGGCTGTCGGGATCACGGCCTGATGAAATGCAATATTGGTTGAAACTCTGCGAATGTTCTACTTGCACAGCACTTACGGTGCTTGCCCGTATCATCTTCTTCTGTCACTACTTCTTTTACCCCTTGAGTTTCCCCGTAGGCACGTAGATCTTCGGTGCGCTTTTCGACGAACAATATGCACAAGCTGGCGTAGGCCCTTTGGTGCCCACAACCGGGTCTTTCTGCGCTTGTCAGTGGTCTGCCGGACAATGTCCATGACTGCAAGAATTGCCTCTGAAACAACCACAATCGATGCGCTGAAAACATAGCACACGTACAGGCCGCGCAGCGGGGCAGCGGGGGTGCCGAGGTGCGGTTCAAACGGCTCTAGCAGACGCAGACGCCCAGTCTCTTTGAACGCCACCAGCGCTCCTCGCAAGTGCTCCGCCGCGGAGTCCAATTCGCGCTCCTGTTCGGAAAGTGCGTGCGCAGTGCTACGCCAACTCCAGCGGGTGGTGTTCACAAAATTGATCATGCAGGCGATAGCATTGAGTGCATTAGACGCGGCAGAGCGAAGTTCAGCTGTTACCTCGCGAAGCAGTGGTAAAAGGTCCATAAGGCGGAGAGAATTCTCGCGCTCGCCTGCCTCATTGCGTTGATACATTTGTTGCACAAAGAACGTATCCGCCATTCTTGTGCTCTGCTGTTGCTCGATTTCGACGGACTCAGAGTATTGTGCCATAGGATAATACGCACTGCGACCGATGTATTTGACGAAAGTTAAAAGGCCATCTTGAAGAAATCAGAATCAGGAAAACAAGGGGGCGAACACCACCACCCACTCAAGCGAGAGATGACACCTAGCAAAGGCTCTTCGAGCTTCCTAGCGTCGTCGCCATTCCAAAGACCCCAGCTGAACTCTGCGTTGATGAACTTGCCCTGTTGCGTCACTTCAAGGGAGGGTGATCAGAGACAAATAGTAAAACAACTGCCTGAAAAGAACGCACATCCTTGATGAATCGTAAACATAGAAGCTCTAGTGGCTCTTAATCGCAAGAATTTCGGACTCTCGGGAGTAATAGACCCAGGGACTGCAGTAAGCAAATCTTCTTGGGCGTCAAGCAGGACCTTCATCTGGCCAAGGAGGAGGGAAACGGTTCCCAGAAATGCGTGATTGGCTGTTTGAGGGAAAACGAATACCGTGACCACGATCGCTATCGCCATGTATATCGAAACAGGGATGAGCAAACTGTTAAGTAGGAAGTATTGGGCAAAGGGGAAAAGAGGGCCAATAGTCTGCTGCTCATCAGAAGATGGTAATATATGAGGGAAACAACGCAACGCACGCAGAAGATATCAATCGCGATAGTTCCAAAGATGCTCAGAAAAATGAGGGGCTTGTAGTAAGCGCGAATAATGGCGAAGGTAAAAGTGCCAATGGCTAGGAAGACACCAAAGACGGCCGATGAACTGGGATAGGTGAGCACAATATCAAATCATCGTATGTATGACCGACCGGATGTCGAGGAACTCTCCCTGGAATATCTCTATCTTAAACACTTGGTCCGGGTTCGCGGAGCCAGCGGCGCTGTACAGGTAGGGGTCAAATAGTGTGGAAGTAACGAGTGTGATAGACATACGTTTCCCGTGCCACCTGAAGGGACGATTTGAGGAGTACTTTATCACGGGCTAATAAAGCGGCTCTCATTCCCGCCGCCCCGATGCCCCAGCCAAGCAATGTGCCGATCATTAACGTCGAGATCATCTAGTGAACCTACCGTCATGACGGCCCGCGACGGGAAGGAAAGGCTACTCACGTAGAAGAAGAACTGGACCGGAAACGACGGCGGTAGGAAGAAGGAGGTGAGGAAAGCAAAGAAGGCTCTGCAGACGCGAGGTCAATGACGGTTTCAATTGTCGAACGAGAAAGGAGTGTAGCAAATGATATACAAGCTCTGAGACGGACTATGGGCGAATGTGAAAGCGAGCACCATTCATGACGATCGTGTCAAGAGATCATAACCACCGAAGTGGTGAAAATGGTCAATGCGAAATATTGGAGAGAGTTGTACGCACGCATTCCCCATCGTCCTTAACGTTGCATTAGGTAGCATGATTACAAAAGCCGCCCAGGAACCTAACCAGCACCGCAGAAGCATCTTGCGGCTCTGTTTTGAACGTATGTTCGTGGCCACCCATGGAGGAAAGCGATCAAGAAGTGACCGTCCAGGTTGAGATGGTGGAGCTGGTATGGATTCGACCCGAGAAGGGTTTGGGGAAGAAGCCTCAAGAGAGGGTGTTTTGAGCTTTGGAGACATGAAAATGAGAGAAAGCGCTAACACGCCTCTGAATAACAATGTACTCAAAGCGGAGACTAACCCTGTGGTTGAACGCAATGTTTGAATGTTGAATGTTGTCGAACACGCGAACCGAACCGCCTTCGTCTAAATTTTGATGTTCTAATCGTCCTCTCGATCGAGAAAATACAGAAACACTTTTTAATTTTACGAACTCTACCGTACCATAGTGTTAGTTATAGAGACTATGATTACGCCTTTTCCCACGCCCACCACCTTCCTTTTTTATCGCAACTCCGCGTCGATATGCAATATGCAACGGTCGTTCCACAACCTTTTTTTATCATAGCGGACTAAGCCTCCGCTGTTGGGATAACATGATGGGTTTTGCACGCTCGCCTTTTGCGTGCGTGTGCGGTCGTTTACATGTGTTGTTGTTGTACGGTAAATTAATGGGAAAAAACACCCTGCCTCTCTATCGCCATCTCTCTTACTAGCACATATCACTCGCTCTTGAACTCTCTCGAACGTGGAACGGAACGGTGACATCAATTATTAAATTTTCACTTCACTCGACTGTGCCACGACAAGTCCCAGACTCCTTCCCGTGATCCAAATTCAAATATTCTAGTGGGAACAGAGATATCAGATCCTGTTCGAGTCTTCAGAGTGCATGAACTTGGGCACCCTCGGTATTATACTTAGAGCCCGTCCGGTGCAAAGTCGCCCCCCGGAAATAGCTGCTCGCGACCTCAGTCTGATGAGTCGGATAAATCAGTCTGCTCTGGCATTAAAAATATGTAGTCGGACCGCCGAACGTAAATACTCGGTCGCAACAGGCAAATTTATTTATTTCATATATACGTGAGCGAGTGTGACATTTGTGCCCTTAGTGGACCGGAGTCCATCTTAGTTCCCTCGCGTTCCCCAGTCTGCCGCACTCGCGCGCGGCCTTAGCGAATCGAACCCGACGCATTCATAACCCTGGCAGCTACCTGTACAAAGTTTCGCGCCATGCAGAAGCGTGCGCGACCATTTCCGACCACTCACGACCGACCGACCCTGTTTCCCTTCCCAACCTCGCTGCACTCGCGCGCGGCTTTAACCCTTCGATTCAAACGTGTCTGCGATCGCTGCAGACACATATACGACAGCTCGCGTCCTGCGGAGGCCTGCGCAACACCTTGCAACGCTTCACACCCCCTAGACCCTGCGCAATCTTAGACTATTCAATTTAGGGTATCACCTCCATGATACGGTTCTCACAGTAAGAAGGCTCTTATTATACTGTAGTATTGTTTGGAAATTGATGTGCGGCTTCATTGATACACGGGCCTCGAGTCGTAGGGTGATTTATCAGACATTATATAATGTGTGACCGCAACCTGGTCACGTCCCGACCAAGCTTGTCGAGCCCGACAACGAATAAAAACGGGTCCATACCCGTTTTTATTTTTGGCAGGGCGGTCGGGAGCGACCTTGCCGCGGTCAGGTGCGACCAACTGCACCGGACGGTCATATTGCGGGGACCAACAAATAAAAAACAAATCTTTTTTTTTGGCTGATGCCGGGCCCGACAAACCATGCGCCGGACGGGCTCTTACAGTTGTGGGAAAACTGCTCCGCTTTTACAAGCACGACTGGGGCCGCCGCCTTCAATAGCATCACTAGTCTTACATCATTTCACATATTCACGACATCTTTTTTCTTTTCTTTTCTTTTCTTTTTCAGAATTTAGATATATTTCGGAGTCGATCTCTCGAATTCAGAAATCAGAGGTGAGAGTTGACTACGATGATTGCCAATCAGTGGCAATCACAAACAGAAATACTAATTCGATAATTCGAGTGCTTGCGATATGTTATCTGTCTTTGGGTGTGGGTGAACAGGAGAAAACCACGAGGAAGAAAACGTGGATGTCGCGAATGCAACTTGTATTTGAACAGAAAGTAGAAAGTAAGAATAAAAATAGCAAAGAAAAATAGGCCATCTGAAAGAAAAATCGTACACTTACAACCCCCCTCCAGGGAGAAAGGCGACGAACTTGGAGTCAAGGTATAGAGAAGCGCGCTTTGGGGCAAAACAGGAATGAGGGCATATCTACATTACTACTACTACATACCGAACCGATCAGAAGCCCCTTCAGCGTACGATGGGTATAAAGAAAGACATAGAGTTTGTTCTGTGAACCAAATAACTGACTCTCGGGTCCCAAAACTTGATGTCGAGGCATGTGGATGGGTCTATCAAACGTAAAAAACAAAAATAGATCCAAGACCGGAATAAGCCCAGTTGCGCGTGATAGTGCGAAATGCTTCCGAGGGGTTGCTTGTCTTCGCCAGGCCCCGCCATATCGTCTTACGATTGGGCGACATGTTCCGTGATTAATGCTGACACTTCGGAAATGATACGGATATCCAGAACACTCGTTGGTAATTGGTCACTTGCCATCATGCGCGACTTCGGCGTGGCAAGGGGTGCGGGGATGGCATGGTTTAAGTTATTATAAGAGTGCTCACGGAGATTATTGTACCGGGACGGACGGGCTCACCCGCCGCATTCTCGGAGATCGTCGTGGCACCCACTTGGGATACCAGTGGGATACCAGGACCTTAAGTCGGAGCGCTTCGGAGCGCCACGGGTGATTGGATTGAGGAATGGGGTTCTGTAAAGTACGAACAGGGATCCGACAGCAAGACGAACATTGGCAAATGTATTGCGCACGCCTAGCTTTGGTGATATGAATGTCGAGACCTGGGTAAAGGGTAGATGCCTGGGTAGAGGGACCAAGAGAGAGATGCAAAAGAGGTGTGTCCCAGCAGTGCGACCACAACTCCGTCGCGTCACGCTCACGGATCACCGGGACGAGGTACGTAAACCAACAACTGGGCAACATACATGAGCTACATCTTTCAAGACATCTTTCCACTCTTTCCTGACACCAGGTAACTCCCCCCCCAGACGTGAAAGCAGGATGTCAAAGCCCGAGCTTTCGTCGTCTCGACCTTCTGTGTCCCGCGACACAGGTGGGAGGGCACCAAATACCTCTCGCGCTTCGAGCTTGGTGCAGGCGATCTGGGACTTCATACGCCCCCAGCCGTGGGTGATAAATAATATCCGTCAGAGGAGGTCACAAAAGCTCCTCTTTCGGTCATGGCTCCCAGGTTGGGCTGCGCTCATCATGATGCTGCCCATGACCTCGCTTCGAGTTATTGGGAATCTGTGCGTGGAATCGGTTTTTTTTATGCTCACTTCTTTGGGTTGATGGCGCGCATACACCTCTAGTGCATATTTTGGGATGCTTTTCTCCGTGTTCATCCCCCCTATGTTTCCTGTGCAAATTTACCTAGTCGTAAGTGCTAGCCCGAGCGGCTTTGCAACCTGGTTCCCTTTGTCTCACTTCGGCCCGGGGACAGGTTGTCGTACAATCATTGCTCGGTTTACTGCTCGGTTGGGGCATCGGGGCTGCTGGAATGAAGGCGGCTCTTGCCGTGCGTTCTGAACTTCACGTTGAATCGACCTTGCAGCAGGTCGCCAATAGGTCGGTCACTTACGTCACGTATCGCTGGCATGCGGCATTTGATCTGACCTTTTGTGCAGTTTTGGAGGTTCTGTAAATCCAGATCAACTCTATAAACTGGAAGTCTTTCAAGGACGTTTTTTGGACGCCAAGTCAGTTGGTATTTTGAAATGTGTTATTTCATCTGACATTCCTGGCAGGTCTTCAGTTATGTTTGGTGTTTTTCTGAGCTTTGGTACCATGATATTTGCCCTCGTTCGCGCATACAGCCCACCATTGATATTCTTTTCGATTTTTGGTACCATTGCCATTGATATTTTCTGTGTAAGTGTTCATCTCTTATTTCCGTCCATGTGCACCCAATTCTTATTTTCTCAGGCTATCGGTCCACTCTACCCTTTTGCAAATTACAAAATCCTCAACAGTCTTCTCATCGCTTCATCCGCCTATTGTGCAATGGCACTCGTTTGTTGTTTTGTTTTCTTCCCGGAGACCGTGAACTACGCATATCTTGGCTTGTTATCTATGACTCTCGGAAAGGTCAAGGCAATGCTTGTGTCACAAGAGGGCTTACTAGCACCGAATCCTGGCGATTTTGGGGCGGGAAGTCCGAAATTGAAGGCGTTAGCCGGGGATCGTGCTGCCCTTATGACAACGTATCAGACTCGTGAGTATCGTCTTCCCTTCTTACACCGATGTTCACTATTTCGTTTTCAGTGAAGGGGTTGACAGTTCACCTTCAAAGTGAATTCAGCTACGGCCGCTGGGGCGGTGACGATGTATTTGCCCTTACGGACCCGCTTCTTGCAGTCGTCTCGCGGCTCAGTACGCATTATGACCTAGCTTCAAAATTTCCGTCCTAATACTCGAGCAGACGGATTGTTAAGCTTCGCCAAGCACCTCCGTGAGCTTCCGTCCCCACCCGAGGCGTTTGCTTTTATGCCCGCACCCGAAGCCGTTACTTCCGACACGCACCTCCTACACCACGTCTTCAATCCGGATGTAACACGCGAATCCACCTTGAACGTCACGCTTGCTGAGACGCTTCCGCACGTGCGTGACGCGACGGCCGAACTCCGTACCGCAACTATCGAAGCGGTGGCATCCGTCCAAGCGTTGATTAATGGGGTTAACAGCGACCGGCTCTTTTCACGGTCTGTATCCACAGGTCCGCTGGAAGACCATCTCAATGCGGCTGGTGAGAAGCTAGACGCAGCATTGAAGGGCTTCAAGGAACACGGCACAGAGGCTATCCTCGGCGCTTACGGGCATAACCCTCGCGGGATGCCGTTAAGAAGTCTCTATCTCGGATATGTGTTCGGCGCAACCACCGTGATACTTGGAGAGGTTGTGCTCACTCTTGTTCAAACGGCGGCCGAGACGAATGCACGAAGACGAAGGGCACGCCTGTGGGCACCCTCAAGTCTAAAGCACTTCGTGGATTCGGTTCTCAAGCAGCGCCGCCAAAATGAGCAACAGGCTTTCTGTGGGGAGGAGCACGAATCTTACATGGATGAAGACGACATTCAGGAGCAAGAGTACCGTGAGTCTGCTATCAGTCACTAATCGATATTGAGGCTGACTAGTACGAAGATCTTGATCCGGACAGCCACCCACCAACGAACGTCTTCCAGAAGTTCATGAATGTGCTGCATCATTTGCTAAAGTGGACAAAGACTGCGGAGGCTGTTGTGCGTACAAGACCTCGTCTTGACCTCGCAAAGATACTGATATCTGACAGTTCGTATTTCGATATGTGCTCCTCAGTATCTTACTATGGCTTCCTTCCGTGTTCGAGAACAGTGCTCGTACGTGCTATCCAACGTTCCCTTAACTTAGCGACTGACTGGCTCGCGTAGATTTCTATTACGTCAACAAGGGTATTTGGTAAAATATTTCCACTGGTCTTGGGATTGATACGTGTACTGATGCTATATCAGGGCTTTGATCATGGCCCAGACCATCTTGACGGTCTACGCAGGTGATCAGGTGTATAAGTGGGTGGTTTTTGTCGTTTCATCTTCACGTTTTAATGCGCCTTCACGCAGCTACGTGGTTCGATTATTGTGCACATTTTTAGGGTTACTCACAGCTCTGCTCATCTGGTATATTGGTAGGTGCATTCGTACTGCACACCTGTGGCGTACTTGACCGGAGAGTGTAGGGAATGGCAGTGGGAATGGCAGCCCGTATGGACTCGCTGCCAGCTATGCAGTGCTCTCAGTGCCTGTCGTGTTCATCAGGTTGTTCGCTCCCGCGAAATATCTGCAAGGCGTGATTTTGGGCTGTGTGCGTATATAATTTGCTCGACTCGCGGCTCGTACCCCGCTCATTCTGGATTAGATCACGGTAACACTTATCACGGGATACTCATGGATCGATGGCCATTTGCCAGTCCTTTCTAATCCTGGTATTGGTTGGCACGCCGCATGGCGGCGGTGGACCCTCGTCATGATTGGTACGTGGCTTTATCCTTTTTATGCTGACTGCACTCCTTACCGGGTATTATAGGCTGCGGAGCTTCTTTCATTATCATGATGCTCCCGCCCAAGTCGGGGCGCAAGGCCGTACGTTTACGCGCAGCCAAATCAATCAGTGCTCTTGGCCATGTCTACACCTCGCTCATGTCTGCCTGGATTACGGAAAGAGATGCGGGGAAGGACGTTTCGTTTACGGTCAACAATTGGGTCCAGGCGTACAGAGGACGACTTATCGCTGTCACGCTCCAAATTCTCGCCGGAAAGCAGCAGATGATGCTTGCATCCTGGGAAGGAAATATTCGCGGGCGCTGGGCACAAGACGAGTATGCCAAACTAACAGAGATCCAAGAGGATATGATCGGTGTACTCGCTCAGGTGCGTGGCCTTGAGGAAGACATGAAACCATACTGACAGTGGGAACCTGTCTACAGCTCGGTGGGGCGCTCTGGAAACTCGACACCAAGTGGAGATTGTCATTGTTGCATCACACCGTGGTGGTGGACCCGAACTTCGTACGCTATTCTCACGTCATACTTGATGGATAAGGCCTTATTCTGTTAAGATTTCCGACATTGTTTCTGTGTTTTCATCAGTGTCGCACTCCCTCCGCACGGGTGAACCTATGCACACTGTCCTCCCTCAGACCTTGTTGGATCGCTTGCTTCTCCATCACCACATTGGGGCGGTTGCAACTCCTGACCTTGACGGACGTAGCATGATCGGTCCGGATGAAACGCAATCGATTGACCACATGTTCTATACCTCTGCAGTCGTTGCCGTGTACCAGTTGATGCAGGTGCGTATTCTCTTTGCCTCTACCAAGCGTTGGTATTCATGGCGCGCCTTATGTGTAGTGCTTGGACGAACTACATGCCGTCACACGCAGACTATGCGGGGAGGTGCCGTTCCGCGGTTTCGAGAGATGGAACTTCCTGCACAAGTCACGGCGGGGAACCTACAGGAACACCCTCTCGCGACCGGATACTATCGTTGAGCGAGAACCGCTCATGGAGAACGAAAAGGTTGAAAATGGGGTTTAAGGAATCACGTCTCTGAGTTTTACGATACTTACGCGCGGACTAGTTATTGAATGTGTTCAATTACATGATACTACGTTATAAAATTATTGTGTAGCAAAGGCGGTTCTTTGACATGGGACCTCCAGATTGGGTCGATTGATAGTTATAACAAGTGCAGGTTTCTACCCGTGTTGAATGCACCCAAGATCTAATGTCGTGGCAACAGGGTGCATCGTGCTAGTTAAGCTAAACCCGTACTGTCATACCGCAACATGTAGCCGTGAAGAACGCACGCACACCCAAAGGTACGTTCCGACGCGAAACTTGACGAGGAGTTGTTGGGCAGCGCTGGAGCCGATGACCTTGAGTCTTAGCTGTAGGTCCTCGCGTGGTCGCTCACCCACATATTTAAAGAGTTCGCGTAATCAGCACATGCTTGACAAGTAGTACGTGCGCGTACGTGCGCTTTCCAGCCTTCCCTTCCCTGAGTTCTCCGCAAGGAATACGAAGCAAAATTCTCATGCAACTTGAGACAACATTGTGTATGGCAGCGAGTCACAAAGAAGGGTAAGGAGAAGGGTGATGGATAAACTTGAAGCGCACTGTGAAGAGATTTACATTAATGTGGTTATCTCAGATCGGAATGTAGGCCAGGCACGTTAACTCCTGAGCGTGTTGCCTGTAAAATACGGTTGGCACAGAGAGTACGTAATATTCTCGCTTCTACTCGTCTCTTTCCATTGTATTTTAGCTCCTCTACATGACGATTGCGCAAGCGCTGCTGTGCAAAGGACGTTGCGCAACCCTATTTTCGGCTGCCGTCGGAATTGATACGGATTGATCGCCTCTCAGACGAGTTGGTCGCCAATCAACAGGACAGCGTGCTTTTCCGAACAGGCGGAATGAATCATTCCGAAGGTCTTGGTGTTTAGCCTCTGAAGTAGAACGAAGACACGAGGTTATCACGAGTTGCGATCATTTCACCCCTCTTCGACTACCACTGTTAGTGTTTTAACTGGGGCGTGTCGTGCGTGTCATGAGTTCTAACCTCAGTAATTTCAAAGCGATGACCGTGTCATTTCCGAATAGACGTGCCCTCGTGTACCACACCCAGTGTAGAGGCGCTTCCCGTCACATTTGAGGTCTGGTGAGAGGACACGCCGCATGCCAGGTCGCCATTTTGGGCTTTGTAAATGCATCCTCTTCTCCCGGTCTCGTGCCGTGGGATCACATAAAAGGAGGGCATGCGGTGGTATCGCCAGCCTGATATCTCCCGACAACCTCTAAGCGGATTGTTGGTGTGAGTGCTCTCATGATGCCGTAGGCCCATTAGCAGAGACCTTGACAGTGCGACAAACAGATTCACCAACCTCTCAGCGCTAGACTTCACATCTTTGTGCGTTTTTGCGTAATGACAGGTGCGCCGAACTGTCGCACACGCGAGCTGGCTTAACGGTTGCTTCAGATAGAGTAATCCACCCTGCCAAACCACTCGACGTTGGCATTGTTGGTGGAGGAATGGCAGGCCTCTACGCTGGGCTCTTGCTCCAGAAGCACGGTCACCGCATTCGCATATTTGAAGGGACGGACCGCGTTGGTGGTCGAGTCTACACTCATTACTTTACGCAAGAACAGGATCAGTTCTTCGAAGCAGGCGCAATGCGCCTCCCGCAATCCGGTTTTCAAACATACACCTTTGACTTGATCGACTGGCTTCGTCAGTTCCGCCTTCCCGAAGACAGGAAGGTCAAGCTAATACCATACATTCTCTCTGCCCCCGGCAACCGTCTATATATAAACGGTGTTCGCGGCGATGGGTATCAAGTTACATCTACAACCCCGGCCAGCATCAACTGGGAAGTTCCAGACGAGTACAAAAACAAGACTGCGGGCGAGCTCTTGAAAACTGCCATCGGTCCCCTCATTGAAATGTTGGAAGCTGATTTCGATCAAGGCTTCAAAGAACTGGTGGAACGATATGACAACTTCTCATTCCGATTTTATCTCGTGTCCGTCCTTGGCTGGCCCACCTGTGTCATCGACTTTGTTGAAACCGTCATCTCCCAGACCAACCAATTCGCGCTTAGCGTTCCCGAAATGGTGATGCGGAACATGGAATTCAACACGGAGGATTGGTTCACCATTGAGCACGGCATGAGCAGGCTACCTTCTGCTATGTCTTACCTTCTCGGGTACAGAAATATCACTTACGGTGCGCGAGTGACGGGGGTCCGAAATGAAGATAATGGGAAAGTTGCCATCACCGCCGTCGGCTACAATGGAAGGATCGAGGCAAAATTTGACAGAGTAATCCTGGCAATCCCGCCAGCAGCACTGAAGATGATCGCCGATCGACCGCGCTGGAGTATTCCCAAAGAGCTCGCCATTCGATCTATGCACTTTGAGGCGCTCTACAAGATGGGTTTACGCTTCAAGACTCGCTTCTGGGAACGAGTCGGTCTCAAATCAATGCAAGGTGGGCAATCGACCACAGACCTCCCTATCCGATGGATAGTTTACCCATCCAACGGTATTGGAGGGGACGGCCCTGGGGTGTTGCTTGTCTACGCGTGGATGACAGATGCGACGACGTGGCTGCCACTGACGCCGACGGAGCGCAGGAGCCTCGCGCTGTATTGCTTGGCGAGGATGTATAATGGAGAGGTGGACACGAAGACGAAAAAGGAAATAGACGTGTACGATCTACTAATCGGGTCGTCTGACGCGGTCTGGTCTGCCAAGACATCGACGGGCGACGCGATGTTCCTCCCCGGGCAATTCAAGTCGCGTTTCGAGGCAGGGCGCAAGCCAGAAGGAAATATTTTCTTTGCTGGGGAGCATCTATCCCGGCACCACACGTGGATCTCGGGCGCGCTCGAGTCGGCGCACCAAGCAGTGCGCGACATGATCGGAGACGTACCTCCATTGGGACCTCCAGTCGGGCAGCACCCCGATCAACCCATACAAATCGATCCGAAACTGCCTCCTACTGACATCGAACTCGACCATGGCGCCTCGATCCTCCTTGGTTCCAGGGGAGACGACGCCACCCAAAAAGTGGAGTATCGGTTCACCCCTCACGAGCCTTTGTTCAGGATCGGCCAAGGCTGGCCAGTTTACGAAGGAAGTACGACTCCAGCATTCCCTCTGCACCTTGGTCGTGACGCACGGCATCCCATTGGTGTCGAGATCACGGACCTCGCCGGACCCGGGGCTTGTGAATAAGCACGCGCGGGCTATTCGAGAATACGTATTAGCGACCACCAACCACCAAGGACAGACTCGTGAGTTTGTCCCACTGTAATGTTTGGTTGTCGTGGAAGGTCGGAGTGTAAGATAGCTGAGGTGGTGGGGGTTGACGATCCGAGCCATATGGGACTATGTAGTACTTAAAACTTAAAACTGTGTATAGGTCTCTATTTGATGGACGTTTGTTGCGCTGTAAAGAATTTATCGACCGGTGTGCATAACCATTATTGTCGGGCCTTCTAGATCAGATCCTGTCGATCTAAGGTATCCCAGTACCACCGACATAACCGAGTGCAGAAACTATCGTGATTCTTCCGGAAATTGGCGAGCCCATTTCATCTATAGCATATATGACGAATTGAGCATTCTCTCAGCCTTGCAAGCACAACCTCGATTCTTTTACAGAGCCAACGTGAGCTAGAACGGTAGTAATTCAAGTTGTTACACGGTAGCAGAAAACCAAGATCTACAACGTATGAGACAGGTGTGTATGGGAAGTTGTGTAGATAAACCTACGTAGCATGATTGCTATCATATCATATCATACAAACTTCTGTAGTTCTGTTCTGACGGGACTCCGGCAATATCGGCCAAGTAGTATTCGGTCATCTTTGCTGTTTCTTCGCCAACGTATCCATTACCCTGGGAGCGCAAAGCCATACTTGAGTAACAAAACAATGAACCGCCTCCGGCGAGACGTCGGACGACAGACGAGTCAACTCGGGGTGCGAGTGTTCACACAGGTGCACCACGAAGTGCTTCACGCTAATTTTCTTGTGCACCGGATTAATGACGTTACCGAGCCCTGGCAAAAGTCATAGGCGCTAAGGGAGGCAGAATAACCGTTCAATAACGAGAGGAGAGACGTCTAACAATCCTTTATAAAATCGAACTTGAACACGGATGTCCCGTCTAGAATACCGACCATGGACGGCCTGAACGACCGCAACTGCCAGTGGGAAAAAGGATACGGGGCCTGCGGCGTACCGTGCGAGTCCTTTATTGTGTGCCAGTGGGCCCCCGAAATGGCTTCAACTGGTTCTCGGCATCATTTGTCCTTCCTTGGCACGAATAAGAGAACGGTGTGGACACTGAGAGCGTGACATCATCACGGTACTGCTGGTCACCGTAGGGGGTTGAAACCTTTCGAGTGTGGCAAGCGTGAAAAGTAGCTCTCCCGAGTCATATTGTTGACCTCTGCCAGTGGAGGCTGGAATGGATAGTTCTAGGGTACCAGTGGGAGTAAGTTCCAAACAAAACCAACCATCCCATCTAGCATTCTGCAGTTCCACTTGTAGCCCTCAGCTTCTGCATTAAGATCGAAAGAACAATTCAGCTTGTAGAATACAACCCCACTCAATTCCTGGATTCGTGCCAGCATTTTTAGAATTAAGCAGAGTCCTGCACATATCTATTCATGTTCAACGCTGACGCAATTGACCTCAGGACCAAGCGATTGGTACCTGCTAACCGGTACACACGTACCCACTGGCACCCGGATTTGGCACAGGGAGGATGTAGATGCCCTGTGCCTGGGAGGGCCGATTGGCGTCGCATGCGGCGGCATGTTCTTCTCCCGGCCTGAGATGATGATCGAGCAGACGGTCAAGAGAAAACTCCTCGGATGGACCAGCAAGGAGAACATGCTGCGGACGCGGAAGCGGAGGCAATCCAGCTTGGCAGAGAATTGAATCGCTCAGTTAATTCGTATCATGAGATGAGCCCTGGCTGCTTCGGCGCCGGGCACTGGCAATAGCATAGATGTTGTGCCTGATGGATGCTCCATTGTGCACCCTGGAGTCCTTACCCACCGACCTCTTGGCATCTGACGCCTTGGCCATCTATACAGTAGCCTGAGAGCACAGGATCGGTGTTTCCTACGATCTTTCTCACGTCCGTTACGTGTTCACCCCACCTGCCAGTGACTCTCTAGTGGTTCTCCGGCTTGCTTCCCTCTCGTCAGGTGGCCTCTCTCCTAGGAACGCGTCCAATATGGGATCGAAGTATATCCCTATAACCTATGTATGGTTCAGTTCAAGCGTTGACGCGATGAGGACTTAAGGATTACCGACAACTTGAATGCAGTCGGCACTACGTGCAGCCTTATTTACGTATCGAGCGCTTAGCGCTTAGGACCGGGGTTTGTATCTGTCCCGGTCCAGTATATGGTTTTTTTTTATTACAGTAAGAAAAAGCACTTGCGAGCGTGCTGCGCGCCTGTGACACGGAAGCCACGAGCACCGGGTGTGAGATCTCAGGCTCGTGTGAGTGGGCACGCATCTCCCAGGCTTCCTTTGGTCGCCGTTGGGAGCTTGCCTTCTCCCGGTCTTGTGCCAGCCTTGGTATCACATAAAAGGATGGTGTCGCAGCGGTATCGCCAGCCTGATACCGCCTGGTGACTCTAACTGTTGATGTGAGTACTATCACGAGGCCGTCCTCTAGGCAGAGACCTTGACACTGCGACAAACAGATTTTCCCCGACCTCTCAGCTCTACGCTCCACATCTTTGCATAATGACAGGTGTGTCTATCTAGATTCGCACACGCGAGCTGGTTCGATGTCTGCTTCAGACAGAGAAGGAACCGCTACCTCGCTCAACGTCGGTATCGTTGGTGGAGGAGTGGCAGGCCTCTACGCTGGGCTCTTGCTCCAGAAGCACGGTCACCGCGTTCGCATATTCGAAGGGACGGACCGCGTTGGTGGTCGAGTCTACACTCATTACTTTACGCAAGAACAGGATCAGTTCTTCGAAGCAGGCGCAATGCGTCTTCCACGCTCCAGTTTTCAAACATACACCTTCGACTTGATCGACTGGCTTCGTCAGTTCCGCCTTCCCGAAGACAGGAAGGTCAAGCTAATACCATACATTCTCTCTGCCCCCGGCAACCGTCTATATATAAACGGTGTTCGCGGCGGTGGGTATCAAGTTACATCTACAACCCCGGCCAGCATCAACTGGGAAGTTCCAGACGAGTACAAAAACAAAACAGCGGGCGAGCTCTTGAAAACTGCCATCGGTCCCCTCATTGAAATGCTGGAAGTTGATTTCGATCAAGGCTTCAAAGAACTGGTGGAACAATATGACAACTTCTCATTCCGATTTTATCTCGTGTCCGTCCTTGGCTGGCCCACCTGTGTCATCGACTTTGTTGAAACCGTCATCTCCCAGACCAACCAATTCGCGCTTAGCGTTCCCGAAATGGTGATGCAGAACATGGATTTCAACACGAAGGATTGGTTCACCATTGAGCACGGCATGAGCAGGCTACCTTCTGCTATGTCTTACCTTCTCGGGTACCAAAACATCACCTACGGCGCGCGAGTAACGGGAATCCGGAATGAGAACGATGACAAAGTTACCATCACCGCTATCGGCTACAATGGAAGGATCGAGGCGAAGTTTGACAGAGTAATCCTGGCAATCCCGCCAGCAGCACTGAAGATGATCGCCGATCGACCGCGCTGGAGTATTCCCAAAGAGCTCGCCATTCGGTCTATGCACTTTGAGGCGCTCTACAAGATGGGTTTACGCTTCAAGACTCGCTTCTGGGAACGAGTCGGTCACAAGTCAATGCGAGGTGGGCAATCGACCACAGACCTCCCTATCCGGTGGATAGTTTACCCATCCAACGGTATTGGAGGGGACGGCCCTGGGGTATTGCTTGTCTACGCGTGGATGACTGACGCGACGACGTGGCTGCCACTGACGCCGACGGAACGCAGGAGTCTCGCATTGTATTGCTTGGCGAGGATGTATAATGGAGAGGTGGACACGAAGACGAAAAAGGAAATAGACGTGTACGATCTTCTAATCGGGTCGTCTGACGCGGTCTGGTCTGCCAAGACTTCGACGGGCGACGCGATGTTCCTCCCCGGGCAATTCAAGTCGCGTTTCGAGGCAGGGCGCAAGCCAGAAGGAAATATTTTCTTTGCTGGGGAGCATCTATCCCGGCACCACACGTGGATCTCGGGGGCGCTCGAGTCGGGGCACCAAGCAGTGCGCGACATGATCGGGGACAACGTACCTCCGTTGTGCCCTTGGCGTTCTCCCGTCAAGCGACAGCACCCCGATCATATCCCAACTAATCGATCCGACACTTCCTCCAACCGATATCGAACTGAATTGCGGCGCCCCGATTCTCCTCGGTTCCAGGGAGACGACGCCACCCCCAAAGTGGAGTATCGGTTTAACCCCCCAGGAGCCCTTGTTCAAGACGGACCAGGGCTGGCCCATTGGCGATGACAAGTCGGCACAAGCATTCCCTCTGCACCTCGGTGGTGACGCACGGCATCTCATTGGTGTCGACTCCACGGACCTCACCGGACCCGGAGCTTGTGAATAAGCACGCACGGGTTCGAAAACGAATAGGCGAGCACCAAGGACAAATTCGTGGCTTTATCCCGCGCCGGTAAAATGTTTGGTTGTCGTGGAAGGTCGTGTAGGATAGAGTAGAGGGGATTGACGATCCGATCCGTTAGCGGAAGTAGTACATAAACCGTTGTGTATAGGTCTCTATTTGATGGATATCTGTTGCGCTGTAACGAGATTGTCGACTGTTGGCATGCACGTGATTAGTAGAAGGAGGGTTCTACACAACTCAGCTGTGTAGGAGACGATGGGGACACGGAACGAAGAGGCGACGAGACAAGGGGTTTGAATCTGAGACAAAGATAATAGGGGCCGGCATCGAGGCCAACGGCACTGCGCGTACTGTGTACCCCAAGGTGCACAGCATCAACGACGTAATCGAGGTAGAATTCGTCATGTCATGCGTGTCATACTGTACGTGCCATGGTCGCCAAAGATTGGCTTCTCGAAGCCCCACGCAGTGGGGCGCATAGAAAATGCAACTTTAATTCTTTTTTGCTGTCGACATCGACAGCCGCGCGGCCTTCAGAGCCAAGTTAACTAGAAAGATAGTAATTGTACACGGCAGCAGAAAAACGGGATCCACGGCGCATAAGACGGGCGTGTATGTGGATGAACCCGACATAGCATACAAATTTCCGTTTTTTTTTTGACAGGTTTCAGTGGCACTCCTTCCCCGTGATAAAATCGGCCAAGTACTCGGTCATCTTTGCTGTTTCTTCACCGACGGGCCGGATCCATTGTTCCGGGAGCGCAAATCCATACTTGAGGCGAAACGAAGAAAAAAAACTGAGCCAATTCTCGCCGAACAGACAAAACGACTCACGGTGCCAGTGTCGCGCAGGTGCGCAGCGAACGAATACTTCACACCCATTTTCTTGTACACCCAATCGATGATGTTACCGGGAGCCCTATATAAAGTCGAACACAGCTGTCCCGTCTGGAATACCGATATTGAACGACGGTAATCTGGAAAAAAAAGGTATATGGATCCTTACGGTGAACAGTGTACCGTGCGATTTCTTCATTGCATGGGCAGCCCCTGAAATAGCCTCTAATTGGTCCTCAGCGTCTTTTGGGCTTTTCTTGCACGAATAAGAGAATGGCGTAGACACTGAGAGCATCGTCATCGTCAAGGGACAGTCTGTCATCGAAGGGGTTTGAACATACGCATCTGTCCGTAACTCCGTAGATCGAGGAAACCCTTCAGCGGTGGCAAGCGCGAAAAGTAGTTCTCCATGTTGTTGACCTCTGGGGCCTGGAAGGGGCGGTTTCCGGGGTACCAGTGGGAGCAGGGGTTCGCTGGGGGTGACTTGTCCGAGTTCAAAAACAAATCATTCGATGTTGCCTTCCACTTGTAGCCCTGGGCTTCCGCATTAGATTACAACAATGATCTAGCTTGTAGAATAACCCCACCCAATTCCTAGAATTGGGGTCAACATTTTGAGAGCCATGCAGAGTCCTGCACACACCTATTCATGTCGACACCAATGCAACTG